>CATIWR010266807.1:0-27123 GCA_949677035.1 Omphalea diandra | reverse complement strand
ATATATATATATATATATATATATATATATATATATATATATATATATATATATATATATATATATATATATATATATATATATATATGTCACTTTCAATTTTAGATGAGTGATTATCATTTATTAGCTAATTGCTTATTTGAGATAAAAAATTAATATTGTAAAATAAAATGTTTAACACATAAATGATTACAATTTTCATATAAAACCACCTAATTAAAAATAACTATAAAAAAATAAAATCATAAAAAAACTATGAAATAAGTAACTAAAAGTAATAGGCTATAAAATAGTTTTAATGTATTATTTATTTTAAAAATAAATAGTATTTACTTATATATTTATATAAATATTTTATTTTATTAATATTTTAATAACCAACTCCCTAAACAACAATCCTTTCACTCACCAACCATGACATTAGTGCAATAGAGTTAAGATGTGATCCACTATTAGAAATAAGATCTAACAATGATCAGTTGAGCCTAACATGCTAAAAAATCTAAAGGAGCACTCCAAGTCAACCTATAATCTAGGCCCAAAGGCCCCAACTATAAATGATAAGAACCAACCTAAGGAAAGGTAGCTTTTTTTTTTTTTATCTTCTTATTTCTTCTTTTATTTAAATATCTTAGAGCTCAAGTTAGCTTGTCTAAGCCTCCTCCTTAATGATCCAAAGCTAAATTGAGGTTTGAAGTATTCTCTTTGTATCATTTTTTTTATTTATTAGAATATTAAACTTTAAGGTACTTCGGCTAAGCCTCCACCTTAATGATTTAAAGCAAACTTAGCATTAAAGTGTTTTCACTAACATCTAAGGCTAGCACTCTATCTTATTCTTATTATCTTGCAGGTTGTAAGGATTTTCAAGGTTCCACAAGAGGACATCTCATCCAAAATATAAGATGAGACCTCCATCACCTATATTCTTATGTGAATTTGTTGAGATGAGATAAAATCCTTGATATAAGGTGTATTTGGTGCAATGCAACTCTTGAAAACTTAGTCCATGCTCTATTTATATTACAAGAAAGTAGAGATATTGGTGCAATGCAACTCTTGAAAACTTAGTCCATGCTCTATTTATATTCCAAGAAAGTAGAGAGATATGGTTAGTACGAACTTTATCTTTAGATTTTAATATGCAAGGCTTAGATTAACTTGCCTTTGTTGCTTAGTTTTAGGGAGGATTTTTTCATCACCATTTCCTTTTCAATTGTTAGTGGCTTTTCCCCTCTTATTGAATAAAATTTATGCTTATAAAAAGAAAAGGATTGAATTATGCATATGTTGAAGGGTGATTGATCAACTAGCTTTTGAAGGTTTTGCTATAATTATTCATAATATAGAATGTACCTTATAAAAAAGCAACTATTTTGTTACAATCAATATTATCATATAAGTTGAAACGTTGTCATAAAAAATTATTTGTCATAATTATCATTAAGTTTGTAGTTTATACTTTTGTAACTAAAAATAAACTTATGTGTGACAATAAAACTTATCATAGTTATTATATAATTATAACAATAATTTTATTAATTATGACTATTATTTCATAAGTTGTCATATATGATCTAATACTATCACAAATCAATTAAATAGTTGATGTAAATTATGATAACAATTTTACTTTATTGTCACGAAAAATAAAATTAATAACAATATTTATGGTCACAAAAATTATATACCTAAAACACATAATCATATTGGTTGCATTTTTTATTATCACTAATACATATAGTGATAGTTTATAATTATTATTGATATTATCATTAGTCTTAATTTTCATTGTCACTCATTTATATAGTGATAATTTGATAATAAAGAAAATAATATTAATAAAATATTTATTTTATTTAAATAGTACATAACAAGTGTAGTACATTAAAGTATCAAATGGAATATACTAGCACATTAAATCTATAATCCTTGGCTACTAAAGCTAAAAAGAAAAAACTTAGGTAAAAATTAAATATCTCTAAAACATTGAAGCAACTTTTTTTTACATAGTTAACTGATTTAGATCCATTTTCTAAATGATTTTGAGAATATATTTTTATTTCTCAGCTAATACATTTAAAGATTTTATCTTGAATGTCCTTAAAACTTTAAAATCTTTTATATAAATTTAGACAAAGTTGTAAAAATAATAAAAAAATTATTAACACTATATGACTTAAAAGCCTTACCCATCTCATAACAATGAAAGAAAGAGAATAACAAATTAACATAAAAAGAAATCAAATATTTTATGAAAATTTAAAATGTTAGTTATATAAACTCATTTGCAAAAGTTTCTAAAATAAATTAAAATATATAAACTTTTTCTCCAATATTTTTAATATTACTTTTTCTCCATTTTATATATATGAAGATTTGTAATAGGACATTGCCAAAAATTATTCATTTTCGTAAATTTATGTGTTGATGAAATCAATTCATATGTAGATTAATTGAAGAGGGTCCATTATCTTTATGCCTTTAATTTTCTTTTTTCTTCTTTTATTTCACTTAATTTTTTCTCCTTTCCAATTAAATTTTAATAGTTTTATTTAATATATATGAGTGAATTATTAGTAAATTAGGACTTTAAAATTCAAGACAGAAGATAAATAAAAAAGAAGAAAAATAACTTTATGATAAAAATACAAATAATTATATTATATATTGATTTAAAATTTAAAATTTATATTAGTTATATAAGATAAGGATAATGATTAATAATAATTTTTTACAAATTAGTGATGTAGGATAAAGATAATGATTAATAATAATTTTTTATTTTAGTATTTTAGTTATAATAGAAAAATTCCTAATATAATTAAGTGATAACTTAACTACAAATTTTAATTACATCTAAAAATATTTATAAATTTTTTAAAAAAATTTATGTGACAATTGTAATTTATAAGGAAATTTGTGACAGTCTTTATAAAATTTGTAATAATATCTTATCAGTTAAATTTGTGACACTCTCTATAAAATTGTCATAAAATTTTTAATATTTCGTAATAATATTTTTATATTATCGTACAATTATGTTATTAAAAAATTATGTATTATATAACTAAAAAAATTAAAAATTTTGGTGACAATACTTATCAACTGCATATTATGTAACTTATTTTTCTTAATAATTAGTTTAACTATAACAATTGTAAACTTGTTACTTAATATATATTATGAATATTTTTATATGTTAAACTTTTTGCTTAATATCTATTATGATTTCTTATGTGATACTATAATTTTGTTACTCAATACCCAACATAATATCAAATATAAATTATATCTAAATTAATTTATGAAAAGTTTATTTTAATAAAATTTTATGATAATTAAAAGCAGTAATCAAATAATTTTATATTACAAAAAAAATAATTATAAAAAATTTTAATATATTTTATTTGTATTATTAAATTTATGACCATCTTATTTAGAATTAGTTAAAAATATTAATACTTTATATTAAATTTTTTTATTACCATTCATCTATATAGTTAAAAATAAAAAATTTATAACTATTTATATATATTTTATGATAATAATTTTTATAACTACAAAACTAATTGTGATAAATAAATAAACTTCTAGCAGTGGTTAACAGCAACGCAATAATTCATAATAAACGCCTTGATGACCTAACTGCTGTTTCCAGCAAGGCCTCTCTTTCCTGCAGGAATTTGAACGGCACCAAAGAGGTCTTGTTTTCGAGGGTTGATCACCCCTCCAAGTGGCAAGTAACGAGCCAGGATGTCAATTGTATGTCTGGTGTAGTAGTTATTGGGACTCTATCGCGTGACTGTATCGGTCAGGTTGGTTTATATGTCATTTTTTAAATTAAAAATTATATATTAAATAAGAATTATATATTGATATAGAAAACATACTGCTGAAAATACATTTAAAATTTGTGTGTGTGTTTATATATATATATATATGATATGCTTTATCCTGAAAAAAAACATTCAGCCAAAATCCTGGAAATACGACTACTTTACAGGACATTTTGACACCTTTCCTTCAACGCCGAAGACAAAGCCCGTTCCACCCACCAACCTAACCAATGCTGTGAAGGCTTGGTTCATCCATCTGATAGCCCAGTGCAGGGCCCAATCTACCAGTGTTGCAGTTTGCTGTCAAGTACAGTATTCAGTTTAGGTTCCTACATTTTAGGGTTTCAATTCAATCCATAACTTGTCTATTCTTTTAATCAATTATCAATTAACCTTAGATTTAATTTTAGACTACTTATTGTCATTCATCAATAAATTGTTTATCTGGAATAAAAATTTAATATTTATCAAACTAATTATTGGACTCATAAATAATTAGAATTTTCATATTAAGAACATATTTAAAAGTACTCTTTAAAATAAAGAGCTTATTTTGGGCAATAAAAAATATCTTAAGGAATTTTTAAATATAAAGAGTAAACAAATTTATTTAAATCCAATCAACTATTTATATTTTACTATATATTTTGTTTTATCTCATAAAAACATTTATTATTATTTTTTTTAATATTATGGGAAAAAAGAGAAAAAAAAATTCAAAAAAAACAATAGAAAATAATATAACAATTATTGATATATATGAAAAACTGAATTGTATTAATTATATTTTGTATAGATAGTCAATTTTGGCTCTAACTCACTCTTTAATCTATAATTTAGAGTTAGAGAGTGAATTGAAGTCTGATTTTTTTTAATCACTCTTTATAATAAAAAGTTTAAGTTGAATAAAAAGTGGGTTGAAGATGCTTTAAAACTGCTTAATTAAAAATAACTATAAATATAAATAAAGAATCATTAAAAACTATAAAATAAATAACTCAAAAATATTTTTTTATATATTATCTATTTTAGAAATAATATTATTTACGTAATAAATATTATTCACATCACCTCATATTTTATATGAATAATCTATGTTATTAATATTTTTAAATATATTTTAAATAATATATTAAATTATAATAATACAAAGCAATTAGTTAATATTAATATATATAATTAATTATATTTTTATATTATTAATATTTTTAAATATATTTTAAATAATATATTAAATTATAATAATATATAATTAACTATAGTTTTATAATATTCAGTTTTTTTTTCAAAGGTTTTAACCATGAAGCTATGCAGGTGATTGAATTTGGCAACGTCATAGATATGTAAAAGATTGAGAAATAAGGTCAATGTAAAAAGGTCAAACGGATACATGAAAAAGATTGTTTAACAATATTTAAGCCATATATATTGAAAGCAAAAGGGATGGCTGGATAGGGACAAATGGAGTTAATAAGCTTAGATTTATTTATTTATATATTGTTTTTACTATTTTTTTTTTGAAACTGTATGGATTTTTCTATGTTAAGAGTTTGCTTCAAAAATCAAAGTCTCATTTCTTAAAAATGTACACTTAGATCTAGATCTATAATAATAGTCATAACTTTATAATAAACCCTGTAAATAATTGCAACAATTTTTGAATTAGTTGCAAACCTTGTAAATAATTGCAACAATTTTTGAACTAGCTGCAAAATCAATATTTTTTAGCTTAATAGTTAAAAACAAAGTATCCAAAATTTTACTATCAAAGAGTGATACTGAAAATTTTGGATAATAATTAAAATAAATTGAGCCGTTAGCCAAATTGAATTAGACCATAGCTAAAATCGAGTTTGAAAATTTTTGATGCCTAGCATATCTTAAACATAAAAAGACTGGAATATTAAGACCAAGTCTAAATAATGGCTTAACAGCAACCAGGAATCTAGAAGATATTTTTAATCTCAAACCCATTGAAATGAGTTCAAGTTTGTCTAGTATTTCAGAAAAATCTGATGGAACTATTTCTCCTACTCCTTCAAATGTTTTAGAATTTCAAAATAGTAGAAGATCGACATCTAGACTTCCTAGAAGTCATTCCACTATTTTTACTCCTATTGTTATTCTTGCTGAAAATTTTCAACCAACTAACAATTTTAGAGAATTTTTAGCTCAACTTCAACAAGTTGATTTTTCAAATAATTTTCCTAGATCTATTTATAGGGAATCAAATAAAAAATCTGATGAAAATATAATATCTTTTGTTCCTATTGTTTCTCAAGATCAATGAAGGATATCTCCTTCTCCATCTCAAATGCATAATTTGTCAACTATAAATATGATTTCAAAACATTTTTCAATTAATAAAGAACTTTTAAGAAAAAATTAGGTCGAGATTATAATAAAAAAGTGGAATTGGTTTATTAATAACTTTGATGAAGATCAAAGAAATAATTTTAAAGAAAAATATTATGATTTCTTAAATTCAATTAAATGTAATATTCCACATTCTCTTTATTGTAATTTAGAAAGAATAATTTTCCTTTAAAGAATTAAATGCTAATGAAAGAATTTCTCAAACTTGGATAGGAACTTCTGGAAGTATAATTTATAGTGTTCATTCACCTATTGAAGAGGTAAAAATTTCTTTTTCAAGATCAAGAAGTGATTTGTTCTCCTTTCAAAAGAATAAATGTTATTGATGATATTAAGAATATTCAATTTCAAAATAATTATTCAAATAGAATTTTACATACTATTATTTCTCAACTTGATAGGATAGAATTACAAAATTTTTCAAAAGCTTCATCTTCTAGCAATCATCCTATTATTGATCCGTCAAAACCTCTTTTTCAACCAACTTGGTTACTTAATGATGGTAAATTATCTTCTGATAAAGATATTTTATAAAAAATTCAAGAAAAGTTAAATTCTTTTCATATTTCTTCTAAACCTGATAACATTCCTCTTCTTATTCAAACTTTACCTTCTAGAATTTTTGTTATTACTAAAAATGAAGAAGAAGAAGTTCAAGAAATTGAAGAACAATTTCAAAAAAGTTTTTTTGTTAATAAAAATTTTCCTACAACAAGAAATTTTTACAAAAGACACACTCCTCGTGATACTTAATTTGAGGAACGTGGAGAAATGGTCTAATCAAGATATGATGGTGAGGTCATTTATGAGTGGAATATAGATGGATTAAGTGAATACTTTATTTTAAATATTTTACATGAGATGGTTATGACTGCTTCAGCCTATAGATCCAAGGGTCAAACTAACCCAAATATTGCTAAACTTTTTAACTTCTAATTTCACTCAAAGTTGGTGAGCCAACTATGTTAATGAGGCAGATAAAAATCAAATTTTAACTGCTACCATAACTATTGCTAAAGCAGAAGGTCAAGGTACAGTTAATACCAATAAGGCAGATGTTGTTGCAACTTTAATTTTACTATTACTAAGAGTTTTGTAGGAGATCCAAATCAATTTCAAGCTAGATCATCTAAAATTTTAACTAATTTTACTTGTCCAAAATTTTATGATTTTAGGTGGTATAAAGATGTTTTACTAACCAAATTATTTATTAGGACTTATTGGTACCATGTTTTTGGGAAATAAAGGTTTATTTCGGGATTACCAGCTTTATTCACTGAGAATGTATGCTCACAAATAAGGGGGTAGGTGGCGTAATAAAGTATGATAATCTTACTTATGATGAAATTATTAATCATATTAATAATGAAAGTCTTGCTATTTGTACTAATCTAAAACTTAATGTGAAATTAAAATAAGAAATGAAAAGTGAAAAGAAAGGGTTAGGATGTTTTTGCAGCAATATGGTTATGAAAAACTTACTTCTCCCTCTTCCAAAAATAAAAAGAATTTTTCAAAAGAGAAAATTTTAAAGTCTACAAAATTTGTTTCAAATGAACAATATTATAGATCATCAAAACCCTCTTCCTTTAAACCCTCTCCTTCTAAAAATAAGGAGTCTAAATCTAAAAGAAAACAGTCATCTAAAAAGCAATATGTGGCTCCAGTTTGCTTTAATTGTGGAAGAGTTTGTCATTTTAAAAGTCAATATTTTATGAAAGATAAAATTAATGCTCTTGAAATTTCTGATAAATTAAAAGAGCGAATGCTTAATTTACTTTTGTCTAGTTCTTTTTTATATCAAAATGAAGATTTTAATGAAATTTTAGTTATTCAATCTTCTAGTGAAGAAATTTTTACTGAACCAGAAAAGGATTGTGAATGTGACAGTCGTTGGGTTTGTAATTTAAAAATTGTTAATGTTATCACCAAGGATATTTCTCTTCTTTTTGATGCTATAGAAAATATTAAAAATCCTGAGGTCCAAAAAGAAGATTTTTTAAAATTAAAAGAAATTATTACTGATAAATCTGCTGAAAATTTTGAAAGATATGATTTTAATGATATTTTTATGAGATTTGATAAAAAGGTTTCTTCTCCTACTATTGTTGAGTTACATGAAGAAAATAAAATATTAAGAAAGATATTTTGGAATTAAGATATGAAAATAGTTTAATTAAACAAAAAAAATTTAAAATATCATATTTCAAATATTATTCAAAACTAAGCTTCCTCTTCTTCTCAATCTAGTACTTCAAATATTATTTATGGAATCCTTAAAATATTCCAACATAAAAGTTTTTAAATATCATTTCAAAAATAAATTATCAAAAATGGATTGTTGTTGTAAATTTGGTTATTAATAATGATTTTCATTTAACCACTACTGCTATGGTGGTTTTTGGTGCAAATGTGAACTGCATACAAGAAAAGTTAATTCCAACTATTTATTATAAAAAATTTGTTGAAAGACTTTATACAACTAATGGTGGAAAACTTAATGTTAACTATAAATTTTATAATGCAAAAATTTGTTGTGATAGTATTTGTTTTAGATCTTAACTTGTTTTAACAAAAAATAGCACAACTGGTGTAATTTTAAGAAATCTTTTTACTACTCTTATCTATCCTTTTAATGTTAATGAAAAGGGAATTACTAAAACTATTTTTAGAAAGGAAATTTGTTTCAAATTTATTCAACCAATTTCTACAAAAGAAATAAATCCTTTGCAAGAATCCTCAATTTATCCTAATATTAATTTTATTAATCAAAAGAAAAAAAAATAGATTAATTTTCTATCAAAAGAAATAAAGTTTTAAAAATTGAATATAATCTTTGAAGTTCTTTTGTTCAAAAGAAAATAAAAGGTTTCGAAGAAATTTTTCAAAAGAGTGTTTGTGCACTATCCCTAATGCTCTTTGGAACAGAAAAAAAAAATATTGTTACTTTACCTTAGGTCAAGAACTTTGATGAAAGATTTATTCCTACTAAAGTTAGAGCAATTCATATGAATGAAGAACTTCAACCTCACTGTCAAGGGGAAGCGTAAATCTAACTTGTTCTAGTTTACCTATTCTCTCTCTTCTCCATTGTAATATTTCTTCTTTGATAAATAAAATTTCATTTGTGTATTTCTTTCTCTCTCTCTCTCTTTCATTGCATTCGATATTGCACATCATAAAGTTATCTACATTCCACATTTATTTTCTTGAAATTTATTTATATAGAGGTGCTTTTGTGCTTATGGTATCAGAGCCTTTAATAATAATTGCTTATATTCTCTTTTGTAAGTAGCTAAGGTAATGTTGCTTGTATTTTACTTTTAGTTGACAAAAATTTCATATGCCCAAGACTAGAGCTTAGAATAATAGTGTTCCTACTTTTGAACCAATTAACAACAACTTCTTTGTTGGCTTGATCAATTTTAAAATTAACCCACCATTTAACATTTAAATATCTCTAGAGAGTGTGAATTTCATGGTCTAGGTTCCACTCTAAAGGGCATTCTTTTATGATCTTAAAATTCCATTTTAAAATTTTTGGTATTCCAAAAATCAAAGTAAAATATAATAATGGGTCTTAAGTAGCTTTCTTAATCATCTGCTTAAAATTGTGAAGCCTTCTTGAATGGCAAGTGGGGCAAGAGTATGAACCCAACTGAATAAAACCACAATTCTTGGAACCAGACTGGAAAAGCAATATTAACACATTTGTTGAAGTAGAAGAACTAGGAATAATTGAAAGGTCTAATTAAAAAGACATGGAACCAAGTATCTTAATAATCTAAATAAGAATAACTATGAGGATTAAAAGGTTTTGAAAACTTCTTTTTAGATTGGATGCCTTCTTTCCAATATCAACAAGAAAGGACTCTTAAAATTTTACATTTGGAGTAAAAAATTTTGCTAAATTCTTAGTCATCCATGACAGTTCAATTTCCATATAATTGGAATCGACTAAGATGTACTCATAAAAGATTCGAGTTTTATTAAGATGAGATGAAAAAAGAAGAAATTAGGCTTAAAAAAATTTTGTATTGTGGAAGGAAAAGAATCTCCCATCAATTTTGGCTCAACAAAACACATTCTTAACATGTGAGTTTTTGGAAGTAAACACAAGGTTCTTTCGAAACAACTCGGGAAAAGAGCAAGGGTTTTCTTTGCTTTTATTTTTATTTTTCTTCTTTTATTGAAAGATGGTCAAGCAGTAGAAGTAACCGAGGGACTAATAGGTGGTCTAGGAGAGGAGGCAAAAGCTAGAAGAAGGTCTAGAATCGAAACTTTCTTTTTAAGAGTAGACATATTGGAATCTTCAGAAAGAAGAGCGAATCTGTTACCATTCGGATTTGTCCTGCAAAAATTCTCTTGTTAAAAAATTAGATAGAGAATTTAAAAGTTTTTTAACATGCTCAATATCAAAATCAAAATTACTTAAAATTGTTTGTCATCTAGCAAAAACTTGTTTAGAAATAAAATTTTTAACATCTTTTCTAAAACATACTTGGCGATTGAGCAATCAATTTTTAAAAGAAACTTTTTATTAACTAAATTGTCTTCAAATTTAGTAATACATAAAACTATTGATAAAAGCTCTTTATTAATAGTTGAGTACTTCCTCTATGTATGATTCCAAAAGCTTGAATGATATCTTACCAAAGACTCATTGGGTTGATCTGAGAATTTTTGTTTAAGGATTCCTCCAAAACCTACGTCAGAGGCATCAGTTTCCACAATAATGAAAGCGTTTAGGTGAGAGATGGCTAGACAAGAAAGTTTCTTAACATTTTACATTTATGGTTTTAACAATGGTTGTATGCTCAAAAGTCCATGTTGGAGCATTCTTCTTAAGACACTGAGATAAAAGTTTACAAAGTAAACAAATATCTTTATAAAAATTAGCAATATAATTAAAAATCCTAAACATCTTTTTAATTGATTTTTATATTTAATTTCATTGAGAAACTTTTTAGTAAAATCTATTGTCCTATCTACGGGGCTTAATAGTTCCTTGAAAAATAATATGATCTAAAAACCTTATCTTCATTTGAAAAAGTTTCATTTTTGGAGCTAACACCACTAAACCATTATTTTGGACTATATTGAAAAACTTATCTAAATGTATAAAATGTTGATCCAAGGGTTGTTGAAAAAATTAATATATCATCAATATAACCAATTAAAAATTTTGATAACCACTTAAAATACCATTCATAATCTTTTGAAACTCAAAATAAATATGTTTTAAACCGAATGACATGACGTTCTATTCATAATGACTAAAGGGGACATTGAAACCAGTTTTATAGTGATCATATTCTTGAATTTGTATTTGTCAAAAGTTTGATTTCATAATAAATTTTGAAAAAATATTTGCATCATAAAGACGTTTTAACAAATCTTTTTTATTAGGTATAGGGTACCTAATCCATTCTAAAAACCCTCGTCTTCTAAAAATAAGGAGTCCAAGTCTGAAAGAAAATAGTCTTCTAAAAAGCAATTTGTGGCTCCAATTTGCTTTAAATGTGGAAGAGTTGGTCATTGTCAAAATCAAGGTTTTATGGAAGATAAAATTAATATTCTTGAAATTTTTGATAAATTAAAAGAACAAATGATTAATTTACTTTTGTTTAGTTCTTTTGGATTTGAAAATGAAGATTTCAATGAAGTTTTAGCTATCAATCTTCTAGTGAATAAGTGTTTACTGAACCAAAAAATGACTGTGAATGTGAAGGACCTTATGTTTTTAATTTAAAAACTATTAATTTTATCACTAAAGATATTTCTCTTCTTTTTATGCTATGAAAAAGATTGAAAATCTTGATGTTCAAAAAGAATATGTTTTAAAATTAAAAGAAATTATTATTGATAAACCTGTTGAAAATTTTGAAAAGTATACGTGTGTTGCAATATGCTATCTAGTATATATTCAATTTACTTTCGTTTTAGGTTTTCAAGTCAATCCATAACTTGTCTATTCTTTTAATCATTATCAATTAACCTTAGATTTAATTTTAGACTACTTATTGTTATTCATCAATAAATTATTTATCTGAAATAAAATTTTAACATTTATCAAACTAATTATTTGACTCATAAATAATTAGAATTTTGATATTAAAAGCATCTTCAATAATGCTCTTTAAAATAAAAAGAATATTTTGGATAATAAAAAGTATCTTAAAAAAATTTAAATATAAAAAGTAAACAAATTTATTTAAGTCCAATGGACTATTTATATTTTACTATTTATTTTGTATTTTGTTTTTATCCCATAAAGTATTTAATGTTATTTTTTTTTGAATATTGTGGGATGAAAGAGAAAAATTTTAAAAAAATCAATAGAAAACAATCTAGCAATTATTGATATATATAAAAAACTAAATTATATTAATTATATTTTGTATAAACAGTGAATTTTGGTTCTAATCCAATCTCTAATCTATAATTAAAAGTTAGAGAGTGAATAAAAGTTTTATTTTTTCAATCACTTTTCATAATAAAAGGTTTAAGTTGATAAAAAGTGGGTTGGAGGTGCTCTAAAACTACTTAATTAAAAATAACTATAAATAAAAATAAAGAATCATTAAAAAATTATAAAACAAATAACTCAAAAATATTTTTTATATATTGTCTATTTTAGAAATAATATTATTTACGTAATAAATATCATGTCCATCATCTTGTATTTTATATGAATAATATATGTTACTAATTTTTTAAAATATATTTTAAGTAATATATTAAATTATAATAATACAAAGCGATTAGTTAATATTAATGTATAATTAATTATAGTTTTATATTTATTTTTTTTAAAAGGTCTTAACCATGAAGCTATGCAGGTGATTGAATTTGGCAACATCATAGACATGCAAAAGATTGAGATATAAGGTCAATGCAAAAGGTCAAACGGACACATGAAGAAGATTGTTCAACAATATTTCAGCTATATATATTGAAAGTGAAAGGGATGGTTGGATCAGGAGAAATGGAGTTAATAAGCTAAGATTTATTTATTTATTATTTATTATTATTATTTTTTTAGAACTGGAGTCAATAAGGCAATATAGAGAAATTGCTTGTTGAACCCACCACACTTAACACTCAATTCCCACAAATCCCTATTTCAGGGGCCCTCCATTAATTAGAAGCCTTAAAAAGAATATATCATTGCTTCAATGAATGAATCATTTAAAGCTTGAAAGATGCATCACCATCAAAATTTGTATATGCACTTTTCATTTTTTGGTATGTCAAATTTTGAAGAAAAGAATTGAAAATACCCAAAACTTCCAAGTCTCTTTATAATCTTCTTTGCTTATTATTATTATTATTATTATTATTTTAAATGTATAACTTTTGGTTGGATTGGGGTCTGGGACAAATGGAAATAAGACAATAAGTAGGCAACTGGAATTGTGATTTCATCTTCCCCAATTGTTTCCTTCAAATTGGGGGGGATGATGTTCGATTTGAACTATATATATGTTGTTTGGTTTTGTAGTAATTAGTTAAGAAAGGTCCAAGTCACCATGTGCTTACCATCATCCCATTTTATAGCATTCCAAATTGCATATTTATAAAAAGTTTTAAGTCAGCATGATTACTCATCAAGAAAGAAATTTAACACAATTCCTTAATCCATTGATAAGCCAAACCATCACACCCTTTTCCCTTTTGTTGAGTAAAAGGAAAAGCAAGATCATCATCATATTTTCATTTTGCAACAATAGCATCAATTTCACATTGCCAAAATAATAACATATAATAGTTGTAATAATTATAAGAATAAGAATAATAATAATTACAAAGATAGCACCCAATAAATTATTTAAAAATAGATTTTATAAATTAATTTCATAATCTTCATTTTCAAATAATAGAATTAATGGTCTAATTTCATCCATTATCTTTATTTTTTTTCATTAATATAAGCACAATCACTATGTTTTCAATCTATGTAGATAAAAAGTATAAGTTCTTTGTTATTGTCAACAAAATCACTATTGTTGTATTTTAATATATTGTATCACATGAATTGGCGAGTTCTATCTATATACTTCAGCAATATAAAGGCTCCTATAAATTTATGTAAACACATATGAAATTGCACTACTCAAATATTTATAGAAAAGTAAATATCTAAATAAAAAACTGTATATAGTACTAATATTATTAAAGGCAAAATGCATTTAATCCGTACTATAATATAGTAATTAATTATAATGGTGTGACATAAGATGTTAGCAGCTGGTATCAATGGAATAACTGAAGCATCCAGCATACGCGACACCCGTCTTTAAAAAGAAAAAAAAAAAAAAAAAAAAGAAAAAGGCAGCAACACTACATGCTCTTCTGTGTTCGTACGGCAATTTGTATTCTCGAACACCAACAGCCGTATGTTTTCTCCGTGTAACCTACCTCGGTGGAAGCCACGTACTCCATCATTTCACCTTGAAATTCCCATAAAGTGCTGGAAACAGAGACACGTCACTAGTAGTGATAGTAGCATTATTAAGTAAGCATATGCTGAGAAGTTGCACGCGTCCGTACGTTGGAAACTGTTTGTAGCAGGGTACAGCAAATCTTTTGTCGCGCACCACATTTTTGGGATAAATATCATTTTTAGTACCTACTTGTTTTTGCATTTGTAATTGCTTTGTGCAAGAAAATAGACTTCTTGGGTCCAGTGACACCCTAATAAGGTCGATTATTTTTTGTTTGGAAGTAAAACAAGGGAAAGAAATTACTGGGAAGCAACTGAGAAAAATAGAATACGTTTCTCATAAGAGAATTTTATAATATTCAATGAAATAGACTGAGAAATTTCAATTTGATATGTACATCTACTCTAAATTTTATATTAGTAATTATGTTCAAGTGAAATTTTATTAAATGTGATAAAAAATAATGTTCAGTTAGTAATGCTACATAACTGATTTGGGCAAAATTAATTGATTTATAAATAAATGAAATAAGCTATATATGCATTTAATCTAGGTATGGTGCTATAGTTGATTGGATGGATGACTATTCTAAAACTTGATGAAATCATACAATATATTCGAATTGCATCTTATTGCTAAATTTTCATATAAAAATAATTTAAGCATATCAAGTTTATGCTAATGATATGGAGATAGGAAGCTGTTTTTTAAAGAATTATTATTTCAAGTATTATATTGTTTAACTATTTTCTAAAATATTTTTTTATAAGATTAAAACATGTCAAATCCATCTACCATCCTGAAAACAATAACTTTAATTTTAATGGTACTCAAATCTGCGATGGCGTAAAAATATTGCCTATAATTTTTTATACTATATATATATATATATATATATATAAAGTAGGCAAAATTTGAACTAACTCACTGACTGCTATTATGGAGAGTGACATGTAGGTGAAACAACTTCGGACGCTATTCGAAGTGAATATGTATGGTTTGGCTCAATTTAAGAATTTGAAAATGTCTAAAATTTTATTGAAATTTTGAGAATTTTAAAAATAAAAAATTAATAACATTTTAAATATTCGGTTTAGTTCGATTTAATTTCTTATAAATTCAAGACGATTTAGTTTAATTTTTAATTTTTTCATGACAGTTAGGTTCAGTTTGGTATTGATTTGGATATTTAGTTCTTTTAATTTATTAAAAATTAAATTTTATTTTTTTTATCTTTATGAAACAAATAAAATAAATTTTGTATTTTACACTTTTAATCATTCCAATACTAAAATAAATAAGTGATCATTTAAGAAATTATTACTAATAACTTTCACATTAAATGTTAAATTAAATTTTTTTAATGTTTACTACTAATTCTAATAATAATAATAATAATATATTAATTGAGTAAGTTAACTAGTAAAACTAATAATTGATATATATATATATAGTTTGGTTCCGATTTTTTGGTAATGAACGATTACAATACGATTTAATCCGGTTTTTGTTTTGAGTAATATAAATCTTTGGTACAGTTCTATTAAAAAAATCGATACAATTCGGTTTAAATACTTTACTATTCACATAAGAGATTTTTAATTTCAGTTCGATCTAGTTCAGTTATCCGATTCAATTTGAGAATTTTTGAATTTCGTGCTTATCCCTAAATGCTCGTAGATGCAGAAAATGAATTGGGTTAGATTAGTTAGATTGATCAATTTCGCTCGAATTAGTTTCAAATTTGATTCATTTTGAATTATAATTTTTCTGAGCGACCCACATGTTACTTTTAATTATACAAGGTCGATATAGGATCGGCAAGTTCTTTTAATCATACAGGGTCAATAAAAAGGGGTCAAATCTCAATATTAGATCAGTATGTATAAAAAAAAATTCAAATTATTTTTATGTGATTTTTTATGTTTTAAATCAAATCAAGTTATATCACACAATTTTAATTCTTTTAAATAATTTAAATCAATTTTCAAAAAATAATTTAAATCAAAGTAAATTTAAATTTTAAAATCAATCAATTTAGATTGATTCACATGTTAGATTATGATCAAATCAAATTTGAATAAAATTTTTTGAACTATTTCATATTTGAATTTTTAAAATTTTTATATTAAATTGAATTCATATATTTTTTTTAGTAAATTCAAATCAAAATTTGAATTAACTAGAAAATTATCATCTCTAAATGTGCTCACATGCTTCTCCTCGATTCAAACTTCCCATCTCTTTTGAAAAGCATGATCTCATTTTTCTTGGCAAAATAATTATTTTTGGCATTGCCATATGTGCAATACAAATATTTAGCATTCTTATTATTAATAATAATTTTAAATAAAAATCTTTTTGTTAATGAATAGTATATTTTTAATATAATTTTAAAATTTAAATTATTTTAAAAATATCAAATTTGAAATTTTTTAAATAACTATTGAATTGGCTTATGTTACTGGTAAATCTTTGAGACAGGCTGGGATAATCACCCTCAATAATTTAGAAAAATCCTTTATAAATATTATATGTTTTTAAAAATTTTTACAATTTAGCTGTCTACTTATTTTTTTCCCCACTGCTTCATGATAAATAGTATAATTTTCTAATTAAAATTTAAAAATCTATGAACTTAATTGAATATCATTCTAATTTATAGAAGTATGTATTGTATAAATTTAGATGGGCTTATTAATTAAAAAATTACAATAGAATCATAAAGTAAAAATTAAACTTTAATCAGTTCAATGATCAGTGTTTTTTAACAGTCAAAGTCCAAATTATTAACTCTCTCTCATTTTGCCTCAAAAAAAAAAAAAATCTCTCTTATTTTGTTTAAATAATAGAGAATAATTTTTTATTCATGAATATCTATTATAGCGTTAATAATAAAATATAAAAAATTAAAAGTTATAATTCATAATAAATTATATTAACAATTAGATTAACCTTTCCTCCCATTGAATACCTTCCTTCCAAGCCAAAGTTTCTGCAATTTAATATAATCATATTGACATGACATTAAATTTGGTACAATAGTAATATACATGCTCCATTAGATAATTATATTAAATCACAACTCAATTTGGGCACTAAAAAAATCAAAACAATTGCTCAAGTGAATTTTGTACAAATCAATCTCATAAAAAAGATTATATTAATTCATATATAGAAAGAATCATACATTTAAAATTAAATTCCTTTTGTAATTAGAAAATAAATAAATAAAAGTATATAAATTTAGCAAAAAAATACAAATATATATTTATTGAGATAAAAATAAATAAAAATAATAAAAATAATACAATTATAGAACTATAACTTACGTTTTATTTCATGATAATCTAAAATAATGAAAATGAGTAAAAAAAAATTCTTAAGACATGGAGAGAAACCAACCGTTAATAATTTAATTTGGATTCTCTATAAAAAAAAAATTTAATTTGGATTCAAAACAAAATAAAAACGTAAAGCAGAGTTCATAAGCCCATTACAATTGAATATAAAGACTTTAATCAATAGAATGTAAAAGTCGTAATCCATATATCGGTAGTAGCCAATTGGAAATGAAAATTTTATCTAAAGCTTTATGAGGTAAAATAAGGTTAATAAAGGTGGGATAATAAAAAGAAATGAAAAGTAATAAAATACTAAGTAATTTTACCTTGATTACGAATATAAAAAAAATAATGTGAGATTAAAAAAGTAATAAAATTAATCTTATTTCCTTTGCTAAGGCTGTAATTAGCAAGGAGGCTATTTTATTACCCCATTATAACATTTTGCTATAGGAATATTAACTCAGCTACGACTTTTTATGTGTATTTGGTTTTTATAATCTGTGCCTTACTAAAATTTTAGCTCTATGCTGGATTATGTGGTGTTTATCTCTCTAATACTCTACATCTCTTTTTCTAATAAAATAACTATTGTTATAAAAAAATGAAAATAAAATTAATCTTATTTGAAAACTTTAAAATATGAAAATGAAGTATGAGTTAAGAAAATTAAATTTAGGAGATTAAATAATGTAAAAAATTAACCTTTATTAACCTTTTTATTCATTGAAAATGCACTCACTAACATAGTTAAAATACCAATCTTTATTTATATTTTATTATTTAAGTTGTAAGATTTCAAAAAATTGATAGATTGAAAAGATAAATTCTCATAAAAGATTTCAAAGTTATGCTTTGTATAAGAAAAAATAAAAATTGACAATTTATCTTCTTGCTGATAAACTAAAGGTTGTGTAATAAGGTGGAGAGTGATCTACTTACATTAATAAAGATACTATAAGATTATTTGATGTTAATTTAATTATAAATATAATGCAAAAAAAAAAACACAACTTAGAATTTATAATATTAATAATATATATATATATATATATATATATATATATATATATATATATATATATATATACACACACACACACACACACACACACAATAATGTTATTTTTATCATTACCATTTTAGTTCAAAAGGTATGAACATATTCATATCTTTGTTCGTAGTTATATATGTTTTAAAATATCAGAAGATTATTTTCATTTATTTTCCCTACTAGGTGAGGAGGCTAGATTCGCTATTGCCTTAAAGAAAATAATGTAATGTAATTATTATGAATAACTAAAACTATACGAATAAATGTGTAGTGTGTGAGGTGTGGTGTCTCTCATTCACGAGAATTTGAGAGTATGTTAATCTTTTAGAATCTCACATCGATTATGAAAAATGTATGTGTGGATTATATAAAGTTAACACATATTTACAAAATTGTCATGGTTTTGTGAATGAGAGTGTTATGTCTCTAATTCGTATGTATTTATGTATATTAATAATAATGAAAAAAAAACTATATCCATTATTAAAAAAAATTCTAGCCACTACCTCTTGTTTCTTTCATTTGAATATTCTAATTAGATCATTTTTAGAGGTCAATTTTTGACCAGTTTGATCAGAATTTGAGTTTTCTTTATTTCTTTAGATCTATAAATTTTATATATGTTTTATTTTATTTTTCTCAATAAATTATCTCATGTCTTACTAGATGTATACATCTAGATATTGGATTTGTTATTCTGTATTTTTATGAATATATATTTAATTTCTGTGCATGTTTTAATTTTATTTTTATTATCTTTTTTGAGGATTATATGTTTTTTTTAATTATAAAAGTTCATAATTTCCTTATGAAAGTTTTATTTATTTTATTGAGTTTCTAAAATTTGTAGGTTCACTTTATCAATGATATTCAAGCTTTTAAACTCATTTAAAGATTGTGTGAGTCAATTTGTGGTTATAGTAATTATTGAGTTCAGCACGCTTCCTATTGAGTTGCAAGTTCAAGTGCCTAATAATTTTGATTGGGGAATACAACGGATATATTTCACTTGTTTCTATACTTTTGTACTTTTTATTTCATTGTTATTATCATTATATATGTCTATTAAATTGTACAATTTATTAATTCTACAAATATGTAAAAAGAAAAACTGAAACTATCTCAAAATTTGGAAATATGTGATTTTAGTTAACAAATATAATTTTTTGCAGTAATTATAATTAATTGAACTATTGATCAAGTAACTGATATGCAAGTCAGTCACTAAATTAAATTGATCCAACGAGCCATGAGGAGATAAAGTCAATCAAATATCAAGAACTGTGAAATTACAATACTGCGATAATAATAAGATTAAAAGAGATTTTAGGAATAACTATCTTTCATAAAATATCTTTATAATAGTAGTCATAAGAAGGAGGCTTACAATACACTTATATTATCTTCATTTAAAAAACAATAATATTATTATAGTTTTATGTTTTTAAGTTAACATCTTAATAACTAATAAAATTTCATATAATCGATCACATTTTACAAATATAATGTAATATTTTGGTATCTAATAATTAATAAAAAATATTAATTAGCAGAATCATATTCTTTAGTGGATCATCTATCTAAAGTGACATTTTTTTTTAATGATTGTCTTGATCTCATACTCAAGATTGCACCAAAACGTAACAATATTTGCGTTTTTGCATTTCGGACACGCATAAATACAATAAATCCACTAAAACAGACTTGAAATATTTGAGCCCGTTTCAACAATTTTTTAAAAAGAAACACGTTTCCTAAAAGGAAACACGTTTCTTTGCTTTGAAAAAATTCAAATTGTTTTCAAAATTACGATACTCTATTTTTTTTTGTCCTTTCCCTTTCTCTATGCTATTGGTATCTTATCTCACCTCACCTCATACCTACAATTTTGAAGTCGATGTATGACAATGGCAACTAGTGTGATGCGACTCCTTTTGATCTGTTTCTGTTTGTAACTTGTGAATTTTCTTTGTTTTTTTTTTTTGGTTTGAAATTGCTGGTTTGGGATGCGACTCCCCCTTCCACTGTGAAAAATGGAACTGACCTTTGATTTTGGATTTCCTAAGTTGATCCTTCGATGGGTTTTAGATTTCTTGATTCGTCATCAATTTTAGGATTCGTATTTATATATTTTGGGCACCACAAAAGTTGTACTATTAATTTTGTAGAACCTGGTCTCGTTTCAACCTTTTTCGTTCATATATATACACGTATATATGTACTTAATCCCTTTGCGTTTGTACAATTCAGTAGTCCATAGTAAAAGAAAGGGACATTGAGTAAGTCCCAGATGGATATATGTACAAAACATGAATCCAATTTGATATTGGCACATTTGATCATCTTTAATAGTTTATATATATATATATATTGATAATTATATTTTTTATTTACTTTACTAATTATTAAAAATAATAAATATGCATCTTTAATAGTTATATATATGTTAATAATTATATTTTTATTTGCTTTAATAATTAATAATAATAATAAATTTTTCTATAGTTTTTGAAAATACTGTTTCGTGTGTCCGTTTCCTCGTCTCCATTTTTGTGTAACATAGCTTATACTGTATGCCTCAAACTATCTTATAATAGGATACAATTTGAAAGGTTAAAAAGAAAAATATGTGACTGAAAATATCTAATTTGTATAGATTTATTTTTTATATTAATCTTCTTATAATTTTTAATTAGAGATAAATCACCGTTGTACTTTAATTTTTTATTGAAATATATATCAAACTTATTAGTAACTCATAAATAACAAATATATAAAACTAAATTAACATGATGAAAGCTTTTCAACAAAATCTAAAAGTATGTGGCGATATTAATAATATATTTTTGAAGTAGATGTGCAACAATTAATAACCTCTGCCAATTAGTAAATTAATATGCAATGAATCTTATTAATTTAGAAAAGTCATACTATACATTGTCTCCCATTGAAATTATCAACATTAAAAGAGTAATTATAAGAGGGGTGTGTTCAATTAAGATTTTTAAAGATATTTATAGATTTTTTGAAGAAAGCGTAGATTTTTATGAAATTTATAAATTTATGAATGATCTTCAAAAACTTTACTTTAAAATTTTTTTAGATACATTGATAGATTTTTGTAGACATTATTAAACTTTCATTGATTTTCAATATCTAATAAAATGTAATGAATTTATATTTATCATGTAAATAAAATCTATGACACCAACTGCAACAAAATATTCAATCGAAAAATATATTACATTCTAAAAGTTTTCATATTTATTTGTAGGATAAGTATTGCTAATTTTACTAATAGTTTATGCTTTATAATTATATTAGCAATGCCTTTTTCAAAGTAATTTAGCTCTTTTATGTTTTTCATTATATTTGAAATTTGAGCCATCATATATTATAATATTAAAAATATTATAATACTAAGAACAACGTTGTAATTAAAATCATTGTGATATTTATAATTATAATAATTTTATAATAATTATAACTACATTAAAATATTAACAAAAAATGATACATTTTTTTTAGTTTTTAGTTATCATTCGACTCAGTATTCGAAGAACAAGTTAAGTCTAATCCTTTTGAAATAGGCAAACCACAAAGTTATTTAAAGTCTATAACAGTATCGAAAAAATGTAAAAGATAATTTTTAAAGATATTTGATTTATATTACTGCCTAAAACACCACTTGAGATCTATAAAAGTCTATTTTTTTTTAAAAGTCAATAACTTTTTAAATACCCATTGACTTTTATGGTTTTATAAAAGTTGTAATTGAATATCTTAATTTTTATAAACTTTTTTGAAGTCTTTAAAGTCATTTTATTGAATACACCTTGATTTTTATAGATTTTTTTAAAAATTTTGAAAGTTTTTTTATTAAATACTCCTAATTTTTATAAAATTTTTAAACGCTTTTATTCAATACCTATTGATTTTGAAAGTCTTTAAAGTTATTACTGAATATTCTCTAAATTTTAAAGTTATAAAATTCTTTAATTCTTTTAATTCAATACACTCCATTAAAAGTTATTATCTTGATTTTTATAGAATTTTTAAAAATATTTAAGATCTTTATTGAATATCCTTGATTTTTGTAGACTTTTTTTAAGTTTTTAAAATTTTTTATTGAATATCTCTTGACTTTGAATGAGTTTTTAAAAATCATTATTAAACACCTCAAACTTTTAAAGTCACAAAAGTCTTTAATTTTCTTAATCCAATAATCCAACTAAATATTAGAGATTCTATTTTATACAAGGTAAAAATTATATCAATGAATTATTTTAAGATTATTAGAATTATCTCTAAAAATATAAAGTTATGTTCAATTCAAGTCAAAATTCAAATGACCAAATTAATAAAAAAATGATAAAAATATTAACAAAAAAGGTGCATGTATTAGTCTACAATTGTTGTTTTTTGGTTACATTTTATTTACTTTACATTTCTCAAGCATTGACGAAAAAAAAAGTATTGATTGAAGAAAAATTAGAAAGAAAAAAACAGTACAGAACTGAAATATCATTTTCAGCCCCCCCGGGAAAAAAAAGCGCCCACGGGGGAATCCAATGACAGGTGTTGAAATGAGTTTTGAACTTCTCCCACGGCGGTCTCATAATATTTCATCCGCCCAACCCACCGCCTGCAGGACCCCACGCAACCTCACCACCATCACCGCCACGACACCACCTCAAAAACCCAAAAACCCCACTCCGTAACAGGTGGCTGCACGTGCCAGACACGACCGCAGTCCCTCACACGCTTCATCTGGTCCCCATTGATTCTCTCCCTCTGAACACACACATTGGCAGAGCAACGCATAAAAATAAAAAGGAAATTATGTGTATGTGTGTAATTCTTTCAGATTCTTCAGATCCTAATTTAAGACCCAAAAGTGAATAAAAATAATATTCACTAAAGCAAAAAGCACAGACATGCCCCCAAACACGCACTCCTCTCTCTCTCTCTCTACATTTCTTATTTTTTATTTTCCTTCCTTTCTCTAGAATTCTCCTTCTCCTTCTGCTTCTTATCTTCGTTTTGATGGAAAACATCGAGCTACTTCATTAGGGTTTGTGTGCAACAATACCCAATCCTTGGATCTTCTTTAAACTGCTACTTCTGCTTCTTCTGGGGTATATTTATATCGATATCGCCTTTTAAGCCAGTGGGTTTAAGTTTTTGCCTTTTCTTTGTACAGCTTTGTTAATGTTTCTGCTCTACGTATTTTCTTCATCTTTTCTTTGTGTTTTGCTTTCAAAGTTGTAATGTGGCCTTTTGCTTTGTTTTTGTTTTTTTTGTGTTTTTTTTTTTGAAGATTGGGTTTCTGTTTGGTTTTTGAGAAAGTCAGAAAGAAAAAGAAAGCTGGAAAATTTCATGGTCTCAACTATACTGGGAGTTTTTGTTCCTGCTACTATAGTACTATTAGTCTGGTTGATGAGAAACATTTTGCGCCGCTCTGTTTTTTCATTAAGTCGGTTCTTTTATCCTTGAAAAGTTCCTGCATTTTCTCGCCAAACTAGCAGTTTAATTAGTTCCTGTTGCTCTTGTTTCACTCTTTATCTGTTCATGGATCTAAAAGTTTTTGTTACTATAATGTTGTTATCCTTCTTTTCTGACATGGGCCTCTCTCTCTCTCTCTCTTACAGGGTTCAGGCGTTCAGATCTGAGGATTTGAAGATTTTCCTGCTACTTGATTTTGTAAGTTCTTTCTTTTAAGAGATCCAAGGAGAGATAATAAGCGATGGAGTTTTTAGTTTTACTTTTATTAATGTCAGTTTCGACTTCTTGTTTTCTTATTTTAACACTTGTTTTGTTTATTTTTTTATTCTCTCTCATAGTTATCTGTTACGGTTAGTTTTTGCTTCTTTGAATGTTTGGATTACTTTCCTATTTTTCAGTTCGCCAAAAGTTTAAGTTGCTTGACTTCTCATTTTATAACGGCTAATAGGAATTTTATTTCCTTTCTTTCAGGGTTGTTTCAAAGTCCTTTGGATCCAAACTCGGTTTTAAGTTCAACTTGTAATAAATTTTAGGATATCTCTCTCATTTCAACCTACAAGATGCAGAGGCCTCCACCAGAGGAATATGTATTGAAGGAGACCAAACCCCATCTTGGAGGGGGGAAGGTCACTGGTGACAAGCTCACAACCACCTATGATCTTGTTGAGCAGATGCAGTATCTCTATGTCCGGGTTGTTAAGGCCAAGGACTTGCCTGGGAAAGATGTTACTGGTAGCTGTGATCCTTATGTAGAAGTTAAGCTTGGAAATTACAAGGGTACCACGAGGCATTTTGAGAAGAAGTCGAATCCTGAGTGGAACCAGGTGTTTGCATTCTCAAAGGACCGTATTCAGGCCTCAGTGCTTGAGGTTACTGTCAAGGACAAGGATTTTGTGAAGGATGATTTCATGGGTCGCGTTCTGTTTGATTTGAATGAGATACCAAAACGTGTTCCACCAGATAGTCCATTGGCACCACAATGGTATAGGTTAGAAGATAGAAAAGGAGATAAAGTTAGGGGGGAATTGATGTTGGCAGTGTGGATGGGGACACAGGCAGATGAAGCTTTTCCAGACGCTTGGCATTCTGATGCAGCTTCTGTAAGTGGAATGGACAGTCTTGCCAATATTCGGTCAAAGGTCTATCTCTCCCCAAAACTGTGGTATCTGAGGGTCAATGTTATTGAAGCTCAAGACTTGCAACCCAGTGATAAAGGTCGATATCCAGAAGTTTTTGTGAAGGCTATCCTGGGAAATCAAGCCTTGAGAACAAGAGTTTCTCCCAGCAGGAGTATAAATCCTATGTGGAATGAGGACCTTATGTTCGTGGCTGCAGAACCATTTGAGGAGCCTTTGATCTTGAGTGTGGAAGATAGAGTTGCACCTAACAAGGATGAGATATTGGGAAGGTGTGCAATTCCTTTGCAGTATGTGGAGAGGAGGCTTGACTACAGACCGGTTAATACCAGGTGGTTTAATCTGGAGAAACATGTTGTTGTAGAAGGGGAAAAGAAGAAGGAAACCAAGTTTGCGAGTAGAATTCACATGAGAATCTGTTTGGAGGGTGGCTATCATGTTCTGGATGAATCGACACACTATAGTAGTGATCTTCGCCCGACAGCCAAACAATTGTGGAAGCAGAGTATAGGGGTACTTGAATTAGGTATTCTCAATGCACAGGGATTGATGCCAATGAAGATGAAGGATGGTCGGGTAACAACAGATGCTTACTGTGTGGCGAAGTATGGGCAGAAGTGGGTTCGTACACGTACTATCATTGAGAGTGTCACTCCTAAATGGAATGAGCAATATACTTGGGAGGTTTTTGATCCCTGTACTGTCATAACCATTGGGGTTTTTGATAATTGTCATTTGAACGGAGGGGACAAGTCTGGAGCAACAAAAGATGCTAGGATTGGGAAAGTACGAATCCGTCTTTCCACACTCGAAACGGATCGGGTTTACACACACTCTTATCCTCTCCTGGTTCTGCATTCTAATGGTGTCAAGAAGATGGGTGAAATTCATTTGGCTGTTCGTTTCACATGCTCATCCTTGCTCAATATGATGCATATGTACTCACACCCCTTGCTGCCAAAGATGCATTATCTTCATCCACTAACAGTAAGCCAGCTCGATAATTTGAGGCACCAGGCCACTCAGATTGTGTCAATGAGGCTGAGCCGAGCAGAGCCACCATTAAGGAAGGAGGTTGTTGAATATATGCTAGATGTGGGATCTCACATGTGGAGCATGAGAAGAAGCAAGGCAAACTTTTTCAGAATCATGGGGGTTTTGAGTGGATTAATTGCAGTTGGTAAATGGTTTGATCAAATTTGCAATTGGAAAAACCCCATTACTACAGTGCTGATTCACGTATTGTTTATAATACTAGTGCTCTACCCTGAGCTTATCTTACCCACAATCTTCCTATATCTCTTTCTGATTGGTGTTTGGTATTATAGATGGAGGCCAAGGCATCCTCCTCACATGGACACTCGTCTATCGCATGCAGAGTCTGCACATCCTGATGAACTAGATGAGGAATTTGATACATTC
>CATIWR010266778.1:0-10414 GCA_949677035.1 Omphalea diandra | reverse complement strand
CCCCCCCCCCCCCCCCCCCCCCCCCCCCCCCCCCCCCCCCCCCCCCCCCCCCCCCCCCCCCCCCCCCCCCCCCCCCCCCCCCGCGGGCCGGGGCGGAGGGTTTTGTTTTAAAAATATTATAATTGAAGAAAGGAAATGAATTTTATGAATTTCTTAGCTTTTTTTTTTTTTTTCTAACATTTGAAAAACCAAATACTTTTTTTCTCATGAAAGACAATTTGCTTATGAACAAAATTTTAAAAAATATCTTTAGAATAATAAATTGTTTCAGTTTCAGCTATATTAATGATTTATTTATCAATGTTTGTAGATTGTTAAAGAACACTTAAAATAAGAGTGTTTTCTATTTTTAATTATATGGAAAGGCAAAGGCAACAAGTTTGTTGTAGATTATGATGTTGAATTCTGTTTTAAAGTACGAATATCCATGTTCAATCCGTCATTCTACTAAAGGAAATCATATTATTATTATTTTATTTGATATGGTTGATAATTCTTTTATGTTACATTAATTTATTTTATTTTAACTATCTCGTAATAAATGAGCAAAGATTTTGCTTGCTTTTATTTTAAATATTTCCTTATTTTCATACAACAAATGCATTTTAAATATATTTATATAGGCTTTCTCATAATTTCCATATTTGTTATTATTTTATCGTTATAGCTGCGGTTTAGTTAAATCAACATTTTAGTTTCAATTATATCAAATTGTCTCTTTTAGCAAAACATTCAGATAAAAAAAAAATATTTTAGGTTCTAGAAAAATTCGGCCACTTTCTTTCATGTATTTTTCTATTTCTGTCTTAGCCAACTAAAACCTTATGTGGGTAATATTATGTAGTTTTAAAATTTGAATTCTAATTGCAATTATTAGAATAAAATATATACCATATGTTATTTATTAAGACAACTTAATAATTGATCCCAAGTTTAATAAATGCAAACTCCGATTTGTACCGTCGTGAATGATAAAAAAAATACAAAAAAAAAATAGTTTTGGTATACTATCGAATTATGAAATTGAAATTGCTTAGACTTCAGAAGTTTTTTTACATGAACCTTAATTGAATAAGAATAGTTTTGGTTCTAGCCTTTGTTTTAATTTTATTTAGATTCACCTTTCCTAAACTTTTACTAAACAAAACATGATTTATTATTATGCTTATTCTTAAATTTTTGTTGATTGAGATAAGTATGCTTTTTTATTATTATTATTTATTTCTTCCTCTTGAAGTTTGCCTACAAACATTGTTATTGCCGAAAACTATGGGAGGATATATGATGTTTTAAGTATCACTATAATATGTAGATGAAAAAAGAAATTTGCTTATGAATTTCGTAAGAAAAAGATTTCAGAATAATCTATTTTTTCAATTTCAACTATATTTTAACGATTTTTTTAAATATTTGTAGCCTATTTTTAAAGAGTTAAGATAAGAATGTTCTACTTTTTAATTTTGAAAGTGACCTTTCATAGTTTTAGTTATAATAAAAGAATATAAATTTGTTATAGATTAAGGTGTTAAGATCTGTTTCACATTATAAAATGTCTATGCTTAATTAATCATTCGAATATCGTATTATTTTTTTTTTCCATTTGATATGGTTGATAAATTTTTTATGGCTTAATCCAACATGTGCCATGTCTTTGGGTTATCACCAATGTTAAGACCTTCTTTCTCTCTATCCCTCGTTGATCTGTAAAAGGGCAGAGTTGCAAACAAGATTCCACTTATTTGAATGCAGTCGTGAAACATTTGAGGCGCGCACAGTGGCGACTCCACTGGGGACCTAAAATTAACTTTGCATTTAATCTTTATTTTACTTTTAATATTTTAAACTTGTTATTGATATAATCCCCTACATTCATGTAGTCTTCACACTTCACCACAAGCACTTGATGCCCTTAGATAAATTAATGGTTCTCTGAACTTACGACTTAAACTTCATTCAGGCTTAGGATATTGTGAGGGTTCATCACTCATAAGCCTAGTTCCTTCAGGTATATTGGGGGTCATGATAATTGCCCCCTAAGCTTATTGGAGCCATCAACAACAACAATCCTATAAATAGCTAGGCGCATGTAGGAACCAATAGTGCCTTAGAATAACATACCCCATTTGTTAGCATTTCTTCAATGAAGAGTAAAAGTCCTCAAAGAATATGGTTAGGTGTTTTACTGTAAGCATAAATATAACTTCATTCCCTCGATGTAATTATTTCCTATATGTAAATACTTGTGTATTACCCTTCTCCGTTATATAAATACTTGTTGTGTACATCCTTCTTTCCTTTAAGGGATTTCTTTCCTCATTTTTACATATTTTTTTTAATATGTAAGGAGTTTTATCCTTTTAGTGCCTTTGTGTATATGTTCTTTTGAGACTTCAACTTTCTCGATCCAAGGTGACCTCGTGGATTCTTTGCCCCATGTTAGTATAAGAATGGGACTCCATCTAGGAAAGAGCCACTAGGCTTCGCGTGTGGGAGGAATAAAGTTGCGAGGATCTTTTGCAAAGTGACTTGTGCATATCATGCATACATGCATTGATTACTTGCTTATGCATCATACTGATAACCCTTGTCTTACAACCATCATAGCTCCATCCAAACTTTCGTGGAAGATAAGAGGTAACCAACTTGCTAAGAAAAGTAAGATACTAAGTCCGAGTCAAAAAGTTGGTCTAGTCATGGAACCGAAACATACCACTTGAAGTTTAGAGAGACCAACGACTGACTTTAACCACAAGATGGAACAAAGGATTGCCGAAGAAGTGAACAAGTGGGTTAATGAGATCTTAAACAAGGGCGACACGTCTACCAATAGGGTTGACAAAAGGAAAGCCCTTATGGAAGCCCCCCAACTAGTAATGATCAATGATTATTTATTTGGGATGAGGAATACCATGAGAACAAAATGGCCAAGGGTATGGGTAATGCCATAATTGTCCTTGCTAAGGCTACGAAAGTTGGGAAAAATAGTATTTAAGTCAATGACTTTGCTAAATAACTAGAGAGAATACAAAAATCTTTCGGTGCTAAAGGTTTAGAGAAGGGAATAAATATTGAAGAATTTCTTGCTCGCAAGCTCGAGAAACTACCAGCTAATTTCCACATGCTTGAGCTACCAAAGTTCACAAGACCCCAAAATGTAAAGAACCATGTATGTTTATATGTGTTAGTCATGAAAGCATCTGGGGTACCTACTGATACAATGTTGGAGCTCTTTGAGTTATCGTTAGAGGAATCTACTAATACAAGGTACTTTAACCAGTTAAAGACTATCAAGAAAGATTGGAAAAAGCTAGCATAAGCTTTTAAAAGGCATTGCTCTTATAATTCAGATTTGAAACATATTGCAAGACTTAGAATCTTTAATGCAGAAGATTGGGAAGAACTTCAATTATTACATTAAGAGATGGAAGAAGACAACTTCAGAAGCAACCATAAGGCCTACTAAGAGAGAGTATGTTAGAATGATTATGAAAGAGGCTTTACTAGGGATCCACATCAAAATTAAAGGAATGTTAGTTAGGAATTTTAAGGATCTCTGAGAAGCAGGCCTATAGGTTATAAAATTAAAGTTTAAGTCAAGAAGGTAATAGGGGGAATAAGACGATCGATGTTAATGCAATAAGGGCACTAAAACAGTTTACTAATTTGGAAATACCCTTGTCTAAGGCATTTTAGAGGCTATAAAAGAAGGGGGTGCTAAAGATTTTAACACTAAAACCACCTCCTAATCCACTGCCTAGGGGTTATGACATTATTGCCTACTATGCTTTTCATCAATAAGCGGGTCATAACATTGATGACTATTACAAATTAAGGCATGAGATTCAGGACCTTATCGACAATAAGACAATTATTCCACTAAACTTTGGAAGGCGTCGCATCTGAAGGAACCCTTTCCCAAACTGTCATAATGTTCCTCCCCCAAATCAGAGGACTTTCATGATAGATTTTGGGGTTTCTACAGAAGTTGTTATGACAACTATAAAGGAGGTTGCAAAGGAGGCTTTAGTAGTTTGCACTATCAATCTATGGGAAAGCTCAAACAAAGAGAAAGAAGAGGTGCACAAGGGGAGAGTGATTTAGTTATGGAAGAAGATTGATGAAGAAAAGGAAGCCGAGCAAATGAATCATGCGACTCATAGTGGAAAATTCTATCTTGATAGGGAAGCTCCTAAGGAACCAAAAGTTGAAAAAGGGACAAATGAACTTGTGTTGAAAAAGAAAGCAAAGGACAATCCTATTGTGAAGTAGTTGAAGAAGGTACCAGTTCAGATTAGTGTATGGGAACTACTTATCACCTTTCAAGAGCATAAAAAAGCTATGATAAAAGCTTTGTCCAATTTCATCATTTCCAATGAAGCTACTCCAGAAGATGTTATTTGCATTGGTAACTCATAAGGGCAAAATCACCTTTTAAGATGAGTTTTTGCCACTGAAGGGAAAGGATCACAATTTAGTTTTGTTCATCCGAGCGGAAGTGAAAGGAAGGCATACTCTGTGTGTGATGGTGGATGATGGATGTAGGATTAACATTTGCCTATCAAAGTTATTGTACAAGTTTGAGTTGTCTAAAAAGGATTTATAGGCTTCTAATAGTGTCATTAGGGCCCACAATGATAGTAGAAGGCCAGCTGTAGGTGTATTCAAGACTATGGTGAACACACGAGTAGTCAAGGCCATGGTGAATTCATAGTCTTAGACATTCTAATTACTTTCTAACTTTTATTAGGGAGGTCATTATAGCATCCTCTCAGTGGGTGCCTGTCACTGTTCACCAAAAAGTTAAGATCCTTTATAAAGGAGGGATTCTTACCATTTGTACCAAGGTTAGGGCAATTATATTAGCTTTAAGTATGGTTGTTTCACACCTTCAAGGATTTCAAGTTGCCGAAATCATAAATAAATGGGTTGATTTAAAGGTAATGGGGATTATGAAGAGCATGAAGCTTCTTTCGGGGTAGGGTTAGGGAAGAATTCAACTGGCGTATCAAAGTTCCTACAGATTCCTACCCAAACTACTAGGAAAGAATCGGGGTACCATGATGAAGGGTAAAAATAAGAAGTGAGAGATTTACGAGGGCCACTATCAGACTTCTCTATAAAAGAAGGCAATGTTCTTAAGCAAGTGGAGTAAAGAACTATTCAGAGTTAGAAGTCATTAGGCAAGACATAGACGAACTCAGGATTTTTCTAGCTAGATGTTGGCAAATCAGGATATCAAAATTATTGGGACTCATCTGAGGAGGAGGATGGTAATAGAAAAAAAGAAAGATGAAAAATAGGTCGCAGAGAGAATGGATTGTCATGAGTTAGGTTAGCATGTAGTTTTATATGGTCCTCAGTCTACATGGCCATGGAAGGACAAGAAGAAGGCCACTGATGAACGAAGGGAGCAACATGCACTAAAGCAGAACTGTTAGGCCACTAGGGAAGCTCGTGCAAAGAAAGGGTATGACTGCTAAAGCGTAATGCATTGTTTATAGGCTAAGAATAGGAGTATATTGGGCCTTACAAGTTCATTAAAGCTGCCTATATGGAGATAAAGTTGAAAGACATTGAGAGCATGATTATGAACTCTATTGAGGAAGTAAGTGGTGAGGAAAAGAAGAATTTTGTCGCTAAAATTGAGCTTACCATGGTAGATGGATCAACACTGTGGGTAGAATTTTTGAAGATTAAGTTATAGGATGATCATATAAAAATAAATTTTTAAAGGGGTTATCAAGGTTATTGCCAAAATAGATGATGGGAAATAGGCATATCCTATGTAGAATGTTGATTTTAAGGTGTGATTGATGGAGTAAAGGATGAAGAATAGGAGAAGTTTTAGACAAAAAAAGGTCCAGTCAACAAACTAGACAAAGAGGATTTTCTTGATATTATCGATGTTCTTAGTTATAGTCTATTTGCAGACAATGATATATTTCTTTTTAAGTTTAAAACAATGAATGATGAGTTTGCTTACGTGTGTGATTTGTTTCCTTATGAGAACGTGCATATCATGCATCATTTTCATGAACATATTTAACATTCATTTTATGCATACTACAACATTTAACCTTAACACACAGGAAAATTCAAAGATCTTGTTCATTGCTAATGATGTCACACTAGAAGATTGAACAAAATTTGAAGAACTGCTTAAGAAATACCATAGGGTTTTTGCCTGGACAAATGAGGACATGCTAAGGGTCATTAGGAGAATTGGAAAGCATAAAATCCTAACCTATCCACACATGAGGCTAGTAAAATAGAAATTATGAAGGATGAGACCTGAATAGGCCCAATTAGTCAAGGAAGAAGTAGCAAAGTAGTTGAATGCTAAGTTTTTAGAGGTGATAGACTACAGGGAAAGGTTAACCAATATAGTGCTTGTATCAAAGAAGGATGAAAAAGAGATGATGTATGTCGACTATAGGAATTTGAACAAAACATGCCCAAAGGATGGTTTTCCTTTACCACACATAAATGTGCTAGTTGATAGTGTCCCAACTTATGTCATGTATTCCATGATGAATGGATTCTTTAGGTATACCCAGATTCTCATGACTATCATAGATAAGGTGAAGACATCTTTAATCATAGAGTGAGGGACATATTGCTGCAAGGTGATGCCTTTTAGGCTAAAAAATGCGAGAGCAACATACTGGCCGATGGCAATGGCCTTATTACATGACTTAATCCATAAAGAGTTGGAAGTATATGTGGATGACATGATGGTGAAATTGAAAACAAGGGAAGGACATTTTGAAGCTTTAAAGAAGTTTATTAAAAGGGCTAATGAGTATAATTTGAGGTAAATTTGAAGAAGTATGTGTTTAGGGCCACCTCCAGTAAGTTGTTAGGGCATGTGATTAGTGAGAAAGGTATTGATGTTAACCCTAATAAGGTGAAGGCAATTCAAGACATGTTTGCACCTAAAACAGAGAAAGAGGGACAAAGTTTCTTGTGTCATTTGTAGTACATCCGTCGATTCATAGTAAGGTTGACCCTTATTTGTAAACCCAGTAAGATCAATCAGTGAAGTGGGATGAACAGTGTCAAAGGGCTTTCGGGAGAATAGAAAAGTATTTGACTAACCCACTAGTATTAAAGCCACTAAGGCCTGGAAAACCTCTAACTTTGTACTTAATAGTAAAGGAAAGCTCTGTAAGTGTCATGTTAGCTCAAGGAGATGGAATAGAGAATGAACATGTAGTTTATTATCTTAGCAAAAAGTTATTGCCTAATGAAATAGAAATATAATCTAAATAAAAAAAACCTATCTAGTGTTGATCGGGGCAACAAGAAAGTTGAGCCATTACTTTCAGACATATTTTATAGAGGTAATTTTGCAACTAAACCCAGTTAGTTACCTGTACAGAGCCCATTCTCTATCAAGATGATTGGCAAAGTGGTTGATCATGCTAATTGAATTTGATATTAAGTATGTGGCCAAAAAGGTAATTAAAGGACATATGGTCTTAGATTATTTGGCATCGTAACCCTTTAAAGAAAGAGAATCTGAGCCTCCCTAATTCCTAGACAAAGGATTAGGAGCACTCAAGCCTTTAGGATAGAGAGTTTACTTTAACGAAGCAATAAATAAGAAAGCGACGAAAGTAGGGGTAATTATGATTTCGCTATAAGAAGAACTTTTTTTAGTAGCCTAGAGGCTTGATTACAAGGTAACTAATAATATGGCTGAGTATGAAGCTTGTGTGTTAGGGTTTAAACTTCTGAAGCAAATGAAGGTGAAGGCAACAAAGGTGTTTGGTGATTCACTATTGGTCATCTCACAGATAACAGACAAGTGAGAGCTAAAAGAAGAATGTTTAATACCGTACTTGAAGCATCTGAAGGGGTTGGTATAGAACTTCCATAAGGCCCCATTTTATCATCAGTCGAGAGAAGAAAATGCAATGGCTAATGCTTTGGCCACTTTGGTCTCTGTTTGGGATGGGCCTAAGCTAATGCCCATGAAGCCAGTCATCACACTTTGATCTTGAACGTTGTGTTACATAGATGCACGAATAATACAAGTGTCAATAAAAAATTGCCTTTAGTATTTTAAAATACAAAGATATTTGAAAGACGATGAGTGCCCTCGAAGGGGCTATGAAGAAAGTCAAGGATGTGATCCAGAGGCTATCTTTGCAATTTATAGTTTACAATGGGGAAGTGTATAAAAGAATGCTTGATGAGTTCACATGTGATGCCTAGCTAAAAAAGAGGCCCATAAAGTTATGAAAGGGGTGCTTGTAGGAGTCTATGGCCCTCATATGAATGAGAAAATATTGGCAAAGAAAATTATGAGACTGGGATATTACTAGACAACTATGGAACATGATTATATTTAAACAATTTAGAGTTGTCATGAATGTCAAATTCATCATAGTCACAATCATTTGCCATCGATCGAGTTGCATAACTTGACTTCACTTTAGTAATTTGTATCATGTGGCATTGATGTAATTAGAGAAGTCAGACTGGCTTCTACTAGGGAGCATAAGTACAATGTAGTAGCAGTTGACTACTTCTCGAAGTGGGTAAAGGTTGACGCCTTCGATAAGCTAAGGGCAAAGTAGATGGCCCGATTTGTAGAGAAAAACCTTATCCATTGCTAAGGTTTATCGTACCATATTGTTACATATAATGGGTCCATCTCTAGGCAAAGTTTAAGTACAAATTGGGAAAATACAGAGCGATCCACCATAAATTATCACCTTACAAACTGTATGCTAATGAAGAATTGAAGAGAGAAATAAAAATATTAAGAACATCCTTGCCAAGATGGTTGAGATATATAAAGACTAATATGAGAAATTATCCTTTGCTTTGTGGGGTTATTGAATTACGACAAGGATGTCAACTAGGATGATACCATATTCTCTAGTGTATAGGATGGATGCAGTACTAACAATCAAGTTAAAGATAAAGTCAGTACGAGTATTGATTGAATCTGACATCCTTGAGTACCAATGGTTAAGAAGTAGATTTGAACAGTTGGCTCTGCTTGATGAAAAGAGACTGAAGGCCTTGTATCACATCCAATTGTATCAAGCTAGGGTAACATACTTATTTAACAAGTGGGTTAAGCCAAATGTGATAAAGGTTGGTGATCTGGTACTAAAGGCAGTTCGACCACAAACTTAGGATCCCCTAGAGAAATTCAAGCCGAATTGGAAAGGCCCTTACGAGGTTAAACAAATATACTCAGGCAATATAGTGAAATTAACATATATGGATAGAAATGAATTAATTGAGCCAGTGAATCTAGACCAGATCAAGAAGTATTTTGTGTGAGGTGTAAATAAAGAAAAGGAAAAAAGAAAATAGCCTACTAAGTCAAAAATCTAAAAGGGCGACTTAGGCAAAAGTTAGGGAATGAATAAAAGAAAAAGAAGAAAAAAGCTCGATAAATCGAAAACTCAAAAGGGTGGCTTAGGCAAAAGGTAGAATATAAAAAATAGACAAAATAACAAAAGTCAAAAGAGTGCAATTGATCATTAAGGGACCATCGATAGGATGACTAGGTGACAACATAAAAGGCAAAGGCGTATGAGTGAATGGTCAACAAGACAGAGGCATTGAGAAAGATAGTTAGAAAATCTAGCATACCAGTGTTAAAAGCAAAAATCATGCATTTAATTAATGTGTAATGTGCATGGTGTAAATGGTTTGTGTTAAGCATAATATTGAATGAAAATGGATTTGCATAGTTAGAGTGAATTCAGTCACATATATGTCCTTGAGCTAGAATTAAATATAAGACAGTTTTTATCTTATAATATCAGCCAATGTGATGTTTAATATCTAAAGGTCATGTAACCATGCCATGTAGTATGTATCATCGTCAGGTTGAGGATCTCAATTAGTATAGAAGTCATAGATAAACAATTAGTCTAAGTGGCCTTGACTCTAACTAAGCAGCGTTGGAAGAAAGGACCCCTAATGAATTAAGGGAGGAACTGCACTTTGAACTGGGGGAGGGGGGAGCTGAACTGACAATATGTATGAGTAGGATCATAAAATGTGCTTGAAGCCAAGGCAGGGAGGATGAAATAATTTTCATAAATCCGTAGAGTGACACACGATAGGTTCCACTAGGGACAACCCCAGTGAATGTCAGCAATGGTGATGTGGGATATGCACTCAGCCCATTAGGCCTTTATGGTGGCTGGTCTAGTCAGGTAGCAATTTGAGTGACAATACAAATGGTAAAGCATCATGTTCATAGTCAGGGCAACTAGTAGTCCAAACCTCTCCTACAACCATTGTTGAACTAGGATAACCAATCCTAGGTTTAAAACCTCTTTTGATCTTGACAAATTGGATTGATCATCACTAATGTTTCAAATAAGTGTTGTTATTGCAGAATTGAATCATTCCCTCAAGAAGAAATAAAGAAGTTGAT
>CATIWR010266773.1:0-16295 GCA_949677035.1 Omphalea diandra | reverse complement strand
ATATATATATATATAAAATAGGTGCACTACAATCCATAGGCCCAAAAAATAATGGAAATGTAATCTAATATCATGTGGAAAAGTGTTTTGCATAGACCACCAAGTTATTTGTACATACCATTAGTTGTCTATATAAACAAGTTGTGCAATCTATATAGCCCTACGACATTGTTCATAATGGTTAAGCACTAAGACCTTCTCTCTATTCTATAAATACCCATCTGCAAGTTCAACCTTTAAATTTGCCATTTTCACATTCTAAACGATGGATAGTACATTTTTTAGGTCTCTCCCACCCCAAAATTGGTCTGCTCTACCTTAGGGGGGCCTTAAGGATCTCTGTTATCTCTCATATATCTATGTTGACTTGGACTTTCTTCATGCAACTTGAGATTTATGGGATCCCATTGCCCATTCTTTTAATTTTTTAGACATTGAGATTTACCCTTACTTGAAGAGTATGATGCCATTCTTGATTGTCACATCATAGTTATAGATCAAATTGCTTTGCCATGCCTAGGCCAACCACACATCAAAAAGATAAAGGAATTATTTGATCTTTGATATGATGAGGTACCCAGGTACAATCTTGGTAAGGAGAAGATTGTTATGTCACCCTTTCTCACTTTTACTAGTCATGCCCATATGGCATGGGCATGCATTATAGAAATCATACTGATAAGGGAGTTCTTACTACAATGAGATGATAAAGAGTTAGATATATAGATTTTACCCTTGCTTAAAGAGGCTAAGCTTTGGAAACCTCATATGCAAAAAATTTTAGGCGAGACCATTATGGGTTTCAATAAAGTGCCTTTTAATGTCAATGATTCATTTTCCAGGTGTTCATTGCTACTTTTGGCATGAACCCTATTTGCAACCTTCTGTGCATTTATCATTTTATTTTATCCAAACTTTTTTTTAACTGCCATTGCGACTTTTCAATTCATCGAGTTGCTTAATTTTGTAACATCCCTATCCTTATTTATTGGTATTATCATATGAACATATTCATTGCATAAATGATTTGAAAATCCCATATGAACATATGCATTGGATAAATGATCGTTTAAATATGTGAATTAGATAAACATGATGATAACACTTGCATAACTACATTTGGGACACTTGAACAAATATGTAATGTTTGTATAGTTGCATGGAAAATTATCTTATATTATGTTCATGTTATAACATCATAAATAATGGTGTTTGAGAGCTTATTTAAAAGTATAAGGAGCATATGGAGATTAGGATATGGATGGGGGTGATGAAAGAGTAAAGAATAGGGACTAAAAGAGGAATATTGAACTTTCAAGCAATGATCGTGGCATACCGTGATTTTGTCTTATTAGGGTATATACTCAAATTAAAATTTTCATCTTTTAGGATCACATTTGAGAGGAAAAATGTGAGGGAGTGTAAAAAATAGAAAGAAACAAAGAAATAAAAGAGGAAGAAGAAGAAGAATAAAAAAGAAGGAAATGGAGAAGAGTGAGCTAGCTTGGAGGAAACTATAATATTTTATAGTTTTGGAAAAAGAGGTAAGCAATTTTATTTTCATCTCACATGCAATTCATCCCTCATAACGTGTTAAACATGCATAATTTGGAAGAATTATGGAGTAATTTGAGGTAGAGATATGTATGGAGGTTGAAGCTCAAAAGAAACAAGAGTTAATAGCATTGGTTTTATTATTAGAGCAAATTTTGCACCCACAATTTTATAACCCTATTAGAGGAATTGTGGAAAGTGTTAAATATACAAGTTGTAGCTTTATGCCCTATATAAATGCATGTAAAACATTTTGCTTAATTTGATGTGTGAGAGGAGATATGGCTCATTCATTTGGGATGGTTCACAACCAACTAAAATCTCCTCATTTTGGCTATTTTCAAATATTTTGATGACCTTATGTTTTGATTTAGACAAAATAAAAAATATGAGATTTGTAGGGCTATATCCCTTCTAAATACCTATAAAGTAGTTTTGCTTTATTTGTTATGTAGAAAGAAATATGGCTCATTGATTATGGCTAACCTTGAACCCAATGAAACCTTTTCAATCTTATAATTTGGTTTTCCAATAGGTTGATAACCATAGAATCGGAATTTGGTGATATGTTAAAACATAAAAGTCGTATATTCATGTCTTATATGCATGCCTACAAAATATTTTTGCCAAATTTATCATGTTTGATGATATATGACCCCTTTATCATGACTTATTATGAACATGTTGAAAACAACTGCTCACACTTAAATTGGTCATTTGTTTTGGTAATTTTATAAACTGAATTAGAGAATGAGTAAAACATGAAAAATGTTCCTTTATGTGTTCTTTAACTTTTGGTAAATTCATTTTGCAATTGAATTTACACAATTTTAGATATACCTAAGAATGTAAGGCATACTCAGATTGAGATGACATTGAAATAGGGCAAAATTAAAAAATTTAGCATATTTTTTACTATATTGTATCATTATGTGTCTAGTTTATTTAAAGAAAAGAATCAAGTCATTTGGATAAGCATATCTAGAGTTATTACTATGAGAGTCTGGGAGGGTCAGGTTACCATATAAGGAAAAAATGCATAAACAGTAGCTCCACTTGCATGGATCGTGCCATAGTTGCACACTAAGCATGCATAATCATTTTGACATACTTATAATCATGCATGTATCACATGTTAGGATCTCAACACTTTGAGGAAGCCCTAGAGACGAAACCAATCCTACCATAAATGTTGGTTACATCGAAAATTTAGTAAAAAATATAATTTGATTATAATGTGTATGTGTGATAATTTTATGATATGATTATGTTCTATTACATGTATATATGATTGAATTGTTACATTTTACATGTGAATGCAATTCAAGTGAGAATTATGTGCTCTTAATGATTACTTGGTATACCATTGAGAATGAATACTTGCATATGTAACTAAAAGGATGTTGTGACTGGCTTGTCAGACACTTGCAAATCACTTGGAAAATAGACTAATATGTCATATTAACACGTTTTATTGATCAAATGATTCAATTATTATATGTTGGCCAGCAAAATCAAATGTCACTTGAATCACATGAATTCTCAAAAGAGTGTTTGCCTTACAATGTCACGATAAAAATCAATTTATTAAGTTTGCATTTGCATAGTCAATTCTTATACTTATATTGTATCTTGATGATATTTGATTATTATTTTTATTCATTGAGTCAAAACTAACCAAATTGCAATTATGTTTTCCATATAATGAAGCATAAGGTTTGGATACTTTGGTGTAAAGAGTTTTACATAGAGACACATGGACCACATATCGGTGGTTGAATTCCAACTCTCTCTCTTCTTGTGCCATGTACATATATCTTGATAGGAACCAGTTTATGGTCACAAGTCTTAAACATTAGTTAACATGTATGTACATTAAATGCATGTTGGATTGAGTATGCGTGAAGAATTAACCTTTAAGAATATGTATTTTTGGACAATAATGCCATGATTTGTAAATGAAAATGGTCATTATAATTTTTGGTGTTAGAGTAAGGATAGGTTCCATGGGACATACATATGAACATGACATGACTTTTGCACTATTATGTATTATCATATGTCATTGTCTTATATGTCTATAGGACATTAGTAGATGGTAGTCATGGTAGTACCCATGGCTCACCAATGTGAGAGGAGTCAGGTGATTTGCATTCCATAAAAGCATCATGCCAACCATTAAGAGATCAACCTACTAACAGAGTTAGATCTCTTGCATATTCTCATGCACAACACATATCTCATGGGTAACCACAACATAGAATTGGTGAACTAATAGTGCAAGGTCTAGAAATTCAAAGAGAAAAAAGGTATGACAAATTAAGAAAACATGGTGCAGTTAAGTTCAATGGTACCATAAATCCATTAGTGGTTGAGACATGGCTAAAAAGAACACGAAGAGATTTGAATTTGATGAAATGCACATCAGAAAAAAAAGTTTGATTATGTAGTGTTGCTATTACAGGGGGATGCATATGATTAGTGGGAAACCATTCCAGAGAGCAATGTCCAGCCTCTAGTGCTTACATGGAATGATTTTCTTCATGAGTTCAATAATAATAATATGTCAGAAGTGTACAAAGATGATAAAAGAAGGGAATTTTTAAACCTAAAAAAGGAGGAGAAGACTAGCCAAGTATAATGTAAAATTTAATTAATGATCTCATTATGCATCCTTCATTGTGGCCACTAACAAAGACAAATGTCGAAAGTTTGAAGAGGGACCGAGATTTGAGATCAGAAGTAAGGTCATAGTTATAGATCTTGAAAGTTAAACTAAGCTAAAAGTTGTTGCAATCAGGGTGGAAAGATTATAAAAAGAAAGGATAGAGCAATGAGTAAAAAGAGGGCTTATTGAGTTTGTGGGAGATTTTAACAAAAAGAAAGGAAAACGTGGAGAATATATATTATCACAGTCCATTGCTAGGGGTGGTTACTCTAGCTATAAAGACGGGGGATTAGGAGTTTCATTGTATGCAAGCAGAGATTAAGGCCAACTTATGCAATAACGACCCTTATGTGTACATTGGGGCAAGCGACATATGGGTGAATGTAGAAAATTAACTGGTGGGTGCTACTTTTGTAGGTCTTTTGATCATATGCTTAGAGATTGTCTTGAAAGACCTAGAATATCAAAGGGAGGCAGAGGCATAGATACATCAGAGTCCACAGTTGAAGTTTAAAAGTGAGTGGAGTTAGAGTATCATTTGGCAAAGGTAGAGGCAGAGGTAGAACAACCACAGCTGGCGAAGGTATGATCAGTTGAAAAGGTCAGAGTTCTAAACCCCTGACACAGGCTAGAGTACTTGCCATGACTAGGCAAGAAACTATTGTTGCTCCAAAAGTTATCACTAGTAAACATTTTATACATGATTTAGAAGTTGATGTATTAACTAATCCTGGCTCCACATATTTATTCATTTCATTAAAGATGGCATCACAATTGTGTAGTAAGCATCAACCTTTAGGTTTTAACCTATGTGTCAATACTCCTTTGAGAGATGTGATGATTATAGACAAGGTATGTCATGGTTATGTCATTCACATTGATGACGTTGAGTTCAATGCCGATCTAGTATTGTTGCTACTCCATGAATTTGATGTGATATTGGGTATGGACTGGTTATCCAAATATCATGCAATAGTTAATTATTATTTTAAAGAAGTTATTATATTATTTTACTAAGGAAGTTATTGTAGAATCTCAAAATCATATAAGGTTGTGTTTCAAGGTGAAAGGCAAATTGTACCAAAGTGTCTAGTTTATGCTATCAAGGCTTTTGCATGATTAAAAGTTGTTGTGAGGCTTATTTGGCACAAGTGGTGGACACAAAGTTCATAAATGAATTACTTGAGAATACTTTCGTGGTAAATGAGTTTCTATATGTGTTCCTAGCTGACTTACCTGGTTTGCCACCTGGTAAGAAGATAGAATTCATAATTGAGTTAGTCTTAGGAATTACACTGATATCCATTCCCCTTTATATGATAGCTCTAGTTGAGTTGAGAGAATTAAAGGCCCAATTACAGGAACTAGTTAAAAAGGGATTAATCAGACCTAGTGTATCACCTTGAGATGCTCTAGTATTATTTGTTAAAAATAATGATGGGACAATGAGGCTTTGTATTGATTATAGGTAATCAAATTAGGTTACTATAAAGAACAAGTATCCTTTGCCAAGGATAGATGATCTATTTGACCAATTACAAGGAGCACAAGTGTTTTCTAAAATTAATCTGAAATCAAGATATTATCACCTCAAAATTTCAAACCTAGATGTACCAAAAATAACTGTTTAAACCAGGTATGGGCATTATGATTTTTTTTTATGCCATTTGGTTTAACTAATGCACCAACTACATTTATGGCTCTTATGATCAAAGTGTTCTAGCCTTACTTAGACAAATTTGTAATTGTGCTTATTGATGACATACTGGTCTATTCAATGATTAAAGAGGAGCATGAACAACATTTAAGAATTGTGATAGTTCTTTAGTTTTAAGTAATTTTTTGGACTAGTTTTATTATTAATTGAATCTAATTTGAAAAAATACTAGATAATGTCTCACTTTTGGTTCGTATTTTGTAATTTTATAAGAAATCCTGGAAATTGGAGCTTATTGATGAATTTTGAGAGTTTTCTAGATAAAATTATATAGTTTCAGAAATTCAAGGACCAAATATAAATTCATCTATTTAGGGGACCAGTTTTGAAATTTTCCAGATAGTGTTTGAGTCAAATTTCCATTCAAATTAGGAAGAGCTCGAGAGTCCATGCAAGAAAGGAAACTTCACCGACTCTTATTCACAAGAAAGGAAGGTTGGTTTGTTTTTATTCCTAATTGGTTGAGGATGTTATTTTTCATATTTTAATGAAGAATAAGAGACTATAAATAGGAGAGAAAGTCTTTGTAATGGGAATTATTATCATTGTTATTTTAGAGAGTTTTTACTTTGTTTTATTCCTGAAGAAGAAGCTATCCACAAGAGAATGATTATTAGTCAACTATCAAGTTTGAAGAGAATAATACAATGATTTTTATCATGAACACTTTTCTATTTTATTTTATCTTTATTTTGATGTTGGTTAGTAATTCAATTATGAACTAAATTAATTGGGCACTTAGGTATGATGAACCCTAAGATAAGTTTTGAATTGTGATTTTTTTTTTAAATAATACAATTTTTCATTATTTTATGGAATTCAATTGTGTTTGCTTTTTATTTTCTTGAATTAATATATTCAAAATATTGATTCTTTTTTTAGTTCTTTAAACTTAGATTGAGAAATCAAGTTATTGAACAGATTTAGCACAATTGATAGGAGTTGCATGTACCCCTAGAGATTGGACAACATAAATCTTTCGGATTAGGGTCAAACCTAATAGTGAAATTCAAGAAACCATAATACAATTTTACGAGTTTTAATTAGGAAGAGATTCCAATTAATCAACCTAGAATTAGATGTTAATGATCTTGAGAAAGACTTTAACATACTAAAGGAATTTCAATGAAGGAGATCAAGTACTTCTTCATTACTCTCGCCACAAATTATTCTCAGGTAAGCTCAAATCTTGATGGTCCAGACCGTTCATTGTTAAACAAATTTTTCCTTACAACACTGTTGAGGTAACTCATTCTGAAAAGGGTATGTTTAAATTGAATGGTCATCATTTGGAGCTCTATCTTAGAGGTGAATTCAATGAGAAAATAGTTTATGAAAAGTCATACCTTCTCAATTTTGAGTAATATTGTTTTGTAAACAAAAAATTTGAATTTGCGTGGTTGTTGTCGCACACATGTGCATGATACCACACAGAGAATCCTAAAAATCTAATTATGGCGGTGCTTATGCGGTCCAAGCCATACATATGTACGGTTTGGACTATGCATAGGTTTTTTTGTCTCGTAATTGCGTTGCAACTAACACACACATGTGTGTTGGTGCCCACATAGGATTTGAAAAGAAAAAAAAGATTTCCAACAGAGGTTGTGCGGCAATGCATACAAGATCTGTGCACATCACCGCACAAAGGGTGTGTCCAGAGCTTGTACAGAAACCAATGCACACATGTGCATTATACCGCGCATGAAAAAAAATTTAAAATCAATAGGTTGTGACGCGCACATCATGTGCGTATATCTAGTGTTTATGTGGTCCATGCCGCACACAGGTGTGTCGGACCGCACATGGCTAAAAAAAAGGATGAGGCAGATTGTGTGTGGTTTAGCAGCAGCCATGTGCGCATCATCCCACATGGCTGCTGATAGATATATTCTTATTTAAAAAAAACCTTAAAACATTACTCACTCGGCCACCATTTCGTCTCCCTCACCCTCTCCTTGCCCCAACACACATCATACCCCAATCAACCCTATATAACCTACATCCAACCCTAATCAACACCACATCACCTGCACTTCCTCACCCACATCCTATTCCCGAGTCGACTCATACCTCGTATACCAACACGCCCGACCCGGATCCACCTGCCTAGCAATTCTAGGAGTTTTTGGTATGTCCTTCCTCTTTATTCTTTGCTACTTGTTTGTCAATTCCAATTTTGTTTTAGGCCCTAAAGCTTATACTTTTATTATTAGTATTGCTTCATTGCGAGTGATTCTGCACTCTGTTTGGGTATTATCTTGTTGGATTACTTTTGTGCTAGTGATATTCTATTTAGGTATTATCTTAATGGATTACTTTTGTGCTAGTGATATTCCATTTAATTATGTTATGTGTGTTGGTTTTTTTTGTGAGCTGTTTGCCCCGTCATTATATAATTACAGCTCATGTCTCAGCGTCGACCTTCAAAATGCAATACCTAACTCACTATAATCTTGATGACACATGGTTTACTTTTATAATCCATTCGACTTGGTATGATAAACATGTTATGCATAAATTCATTAGTGAACATTCTATTACTTCAGTCATTGATACGTCACTCTGCATTCGAGTTGCATTTCATATGTTAGGATGGGAACCACTCTTGGATTTTTAGGGTCAATATTGCCCTCAAATAGTCGATGAATTTTATGCTAACATTAAAAATAAAATGGCCAATAATTGTTTAGACATTCATTCTTTTATTCATGGTCAGAGAGTAGTGCTCACTTGCACATCTCTCACATTTTTTTAGGAGTTCCAAATGTCAGCCCTTCACTTGTTTTAGGTCCCAATCGAATCACCGGTGAACATCACATCCCAAGTGATGGAGCTTTTAATTTGTCTAGAACCACTTCTCAATTGGACTTAGTTGCGTGTTACCAATGGGATCGTTCATAGTACTTAGCTAAGCACTTAGATGCCCGTTCGAGAGTTATAATTACATTGTTGGCATCTAATGTCTTTCCCAAGGCTAATGCTCTTAATGAAGTGCGTCTTAGTGATATTTACTTTGCGCATAAAATGATCCATGGTTTAGGTGATATTGAAGGTGTCACTTTAGCTCCCATTTTAATTACCTGCCTTCGTGATGTTGTTCGTCTTTCGCGGTCGAACAAAAATTTTGTTTTCCCCATGCTCTTAACTAATCTTTTTGTAAGTTTATGGGTTGATTTTGTAGGTGCACGTATGGTTCCTATGGAGTCACCCACCATTTGAGCTTCTTCTCTGCTGACACCCACTATAGACCGTCCAATATCCCAAATCACGCACCCTCCGAGGATGATGCTTTTGTTGATGCAGGGCAAGCAGGACCATCACAGGAACCTCCATCAGCAGTTGGTGAACCTACCTAACATCTACTGTCCCACCTATTTCACGACATTCACACATTGAATGAATGCTAAAATTGCTTGGAAGCTGTACAAAACCAAATGTCTCAATAATTGGTTCAACATGGTGAGCTCCTTATTCAAATTTGAGATTCTGTGCAACGTCTTCTATCGCGGTCTTCTCCACTTGCTCCTTGAGATTCCAAGGTAGTTTCCTAATTTTTTTATTTTTTTTATTGTGTTCTTTATTTATTTTGTTATGCTAAAGGTTTCCCCTCCAAAATTGCGGACAATGTGTCTTAAGTGTGGGGGAGGGTTTGTCTGACTTTTTTTTTTTGTTCTTATTTTATTTGTATGTATAAAAAAAAAAATTTGATGTTTTATTTGCTTTATTATGTGAATGACTCATTATGAGCTTAATAGTTCCATTATTTTCATCTCAACTTGGTAAAAAAATATCTAGCTATGCTTTAGATTCACTTTCTTAATTTGCAAATCTTGTTTTCTATCATAGATATTTAATTATCACTATCTTTAAAGAAAATTTCAAGGTTTGGAAGTATGCAAATTCAAAAAAAAAATTAAAATTCATTTTTTTTTACACTATAAAGAAATGTTTGAGCCTCTTTTCCTTGCATTGTGCTTAATTTTGTAAATTATTTGTTGAGTGAGTCCTTAAATAGTGCTAGAGTCTTTAGAACTTGATTTGTTATCATTTTGAGACCACATTATCAAATACAAGCGTAAAAATGATTAAGGAAATTTAGGATTAGCCATTTGTTCTTTTTTTCTTTCTTTATCCACCCATTTATCCATTTAGTGAGCCCTCTGAGCCTACAAGAACCCTTTTTTGTTTTATATAATCTAATGTTTAGCTAGCCAATGAAACTTAGTCCCTCAAAATATTAAATTGATCATGTTTGCTTTAGGATGAGATTTGGTTTCTATAATTACAAGGGATTGTTTCATGAAATTAATGAGAAGTCTTAAGTATGGGGTTTGTTGTCCCTAGGCACCAAGAAAGGGGGTTGAATTGGTGTATAAAAATTTCAACAACAAAGAAAAGGGGAAGAAGAAAGAGTAGATTGGAGACAACTAATTTATAATGGTTTGGGTATAATTGACCCTACGTCCACTCCCCAATTAAGTAATTGGGTATTTCACTACCTCAAGGTATTTTCAAGCTCACACCCAACTTGTACAACTTGTGTTTTGATGGCTCGCATACAACCTTACAACAATGTGTTTTTAGGCTAACACACAACCTCACTCAAGTGTTTCACTAGGCTCACACTTAAACCTTTCTTAAAGTGTTTTTATAGGCTAACACTACAACCATACAACTTGGTGTTTAATGCTCACACCTAACAATTACAATTTCATAAAGAAAATTAAAGAAAATGAGTAGCAAAGATTGAGAGCTTTAATTACTTATAATAAATTCCTTAGCAACCTCATTCATGGATATTTGGTGGTGTATTTATACCCAAACTTAACCAAAGAGACCTTGCAAATCATAGCTCATCAAATCTTTGAGACATGCTAGGAAGATTCTACATTAAATGCTTGTCAGGATGAAATTGCAGTCGCGAAATCCAAATTCCTCAAGGGAAATCCCGTTTGAGTCTAATGGCTAGTCCACGTGGCAGCTTATGATTAGTTCAACAGGAAAATATAGTCGTTGGCTTTCACCTACTTTTAGAAGTTGCAATCGCGAGTTTTCTTATATAGGACGCGATAGAGGATGCGAATTCGTCTGTTACAAGTGGTCATTTTTCTTCCTCAGGATTTGCGGTCGCTACCAACAAGGTGCCACTGCGAAATTTGATTTCCAACGACCTTTTGGGACACTTATCAAGTTGTGGTTGTGGACTTGCTTCCCTCTTGAGCCATTTTGAAATTCGCAGTCGCGACTAGGCCGTGACATACACCGCAAATTCGTCTGTCACATTTTGGGCTTCTTCTTTTCCATAGGTCGTGGCCAAGAATGGCTCTGCGATTTCGCCTACTTAAATTTCAGCATGTCTTAACATGAGTCGCGGTCACAAATCTTATATTGCGATCGCAAATTACATGTCACTTTGGAGTTTATCAACTCTTTTCATTTCTTCTTGAGAGATTTATTTATTTCTGCAAAATCAACACTTATTTGAAATATTAGTGATGATTAATCTTCTTTGTCAAGATCAAAAGAGGCTTTAGACTTATGATTAACCATCCTAGTCCAACAATCTCCCCCTTTTTGTTTTTGACAACCTAGATTGATCCAAAGTGAAAAATAAGTGCAAAAAGGTAAAATTGAATCATAGCTTAGCAAAGATTTCTAAATGTGAAGTTAAGTTCCTCCTTAATAGTTGCTCCCCCTCAACTTATGCACTCACTCCCCCTTAAATAGTTATCTCTCCTTTGAATCATGTTATAATTTTTCATTCATATCTTATCTTATTTTATCTTATTCCTCCTCCTTTGGCAAGATAAAAAAGGTTAGATAAGACAAACGATGATTAAAGGGACATTTAAGCATAAGTAGGAATAAGAAGCAAAAGTATATAAGGAACAAACATTAATCATAAAGATAAAAGTAATTGCTTAACACAAAGAGTTGGCAAAAAGAACAAACTTTTATAGATATACTATATGTGAGATCACAAGTTTGATTACAAAAGGTAAACAAAGAAAAAACAAAGTACTAAGAGAAACCTAAAAACTAAAAAACTGGAGAATCACTGTTGTATCCAGACGAGTCATCCTCGGGCTCTTGGATGCCACTTTCAGCCTCATCTCCATCTTCCACACCTTCATCCCCATCTTATGTATCGTTAAATTTCGTAAAGTCGAGGAGGTGGCAGGGAGCAATTCTAAGTTTTTCCTGAAGATCCACCATGTCACTGTGGAGGTGGGAGAGGAATAGAGATCGTCTCTTCATCATCCACATAAACATATCAATCTTACTGTTGATGATGGAAAGAGATACTTTTACCTTTGGCTTTGGTGGAGGAGGAGTAGAAGGAGCCAAAAAAGGAACCTCTTCAAGGTGAAGGCACTTCCTCTTAGATGCGTGGGAGCTCTCCATTCGTTGCGCACCATAAGTGCCAAGTAGATAGGCGCAGGAGTCAGGATGTATCGCCTTAGCATTGACGAGGTAGGTGAGATCCAAATAGTTATGTAATGGCAAATATTTTTTGGTGAGAAGTTTTTCCTTCTCCTCATCTAGAGTGCCCACAAAGCGGTAGATAGCGGTGACATGTGAGGGAGCAAGAATTGACTCTTCGTCTTGGTGCTCATGTGAATCAATTGATCCACTAAATACCTACCGGTCTGGATGGGCTTATTCTTTACTAGGTAGAAAAGGAACGCAAGATCCTTCTGCCAGACTTTTTCGTTCCCATCTCCCCTTGCGTTGATGGAGAACATGATTATTCGGTGGAGAATCTAGAATGGCAAGGTCTTGATAGGCTTTTCCAAGGAACACCTTGGGTCGTGCTTAGCCTCTATAGAGATCTCAGCCCAAAATTTTGAATAAATTACATTGAGAGCAACAATGACAAAAGGAATGTGCTCATTGATTTGAAGAGCAAAGAGGTTGGACAACTGCTCAAAAGTGATGAAGTAGGGATCACCGAAGGCTCGAAATGTCATATCGTACTGCCCCGCTGGAGACTCCATTTTATGGCTTAATTGAACCATGCACATAAACTCTCCAACTATCTCCTCATATATGGGTTATGCCCGAAAGATAAAGTCATTCCAACCAAGGTTGGACAGGAATGCTCGAATTTCATTGGCAAGTCTGAGGGACTCTAGCAGAAATGAAGATGGAATCTTATTAGAGAGGATGGTTTTGGAGAGATTGGCTTTGTACCTCTCATTTTCTTCGCGAATGACTCCCTTCATGTTGAGGAGAGAAGGAGGAGCAGAGGGTTATGCTATTCCCTTGCCGCTTGTTTGCTTTGGATGCTTTCTTTAGTGCCATGAAGAATGCTTGAGAAATAGTGGGAAGATTTGAGAGATTAGGAGATTTGGAGGCTTGTAAATTGAAGTTGTGATGAAATCACTATTTAAGGGGGGTATTTATAGGCTTAAAGGGGTGTGAAAACGGTAACAAATGACTAGAAATTGATTAAATGAAGGGTTGGCAACGGTTTGCAATCAAATCTCATAAATGTAAGCCGATTACTATAATTCGCGTCCGCGATTTCCTCAGTCGCGACCATGAGTTTCGAAAAATTTGAGTAACGGATAAATTTTCCTCAGGAACGCGCGCTGCAATGGTCAAAATTTTGAAAATCTGACAAAATTCGCAGTGAATAGTGATTTTTGCGACTGCTAATTGACATTTGACAGCCAGTAATGTTGACTTGTAATTTGCGACCGTGAAGAATGAATAGCGACCACGAATTTCGAGTCATTAAAGATAAGAACGAAAATTTTGAAAAAATATGTGATCCCCTAAAAACAAATAATAAAACCTTCCATACCAATCATCAATCAAACATATCACACATGATCAAATAAGAATTTTCACTTGAGGGAGCTTCCATCAAGAATTCCCAATTCTCTATTAATGAAGTTCATCCTCTCTTCATTTAGAAGTTTAGTGAAAATATCTGCAAGTTGATGATTGGTGTCATTGAATTCTAACACAACATCACATTTTTGCACAGGATCTCTAAGAAAGTGATGCCTAATATCTGTATGCTTACTTTTAGAATGTTGGATGAGATTCTTTGAAAGATTTATAGCACTAATATTGTCACATTTGATAGGAATGTGATCAATTACTTTACCAAAGTCCTTTAATTGTTGTTTCATCCAAAGAACTTGGGTGCAATAACAACCCGCCGCCATATACTCGGCTTTTGCAGTAGACAAGGCAACCGATACTTGATTTTTAGTAAACCAAGAGACTAGACATTCTCCTATGAATTGGCAAGTCTCAAAAGTGCTTTTTCTATCTAAAAGACTACCTGTATAATCCGCATTCGAATACCTTACTAGGCTAAAGGAAGAGTTCCTAGGATAGCAAAGTCCTAAGTGAATAGTTTCAAGCAAATATTTGAAAATTCTCTTTACAACATTCAAATGAAATTCCCTAGGTGAAGATTGAAACCTAGCACACATACAAACACTAAACATTATATATGGCCTATAAGCAGTAAGATAAAGTAGAGATCCGATCATGCCTGGATATCTCTTTTCATCTACTACCGTACCCGATTCATCCTTGTCTATCTTAATGGTACTACTCATTGGAGTTTTTGCCACCTTGCATCCTTTTATACTGAATTTCTTTATAATTTCCTTTGTATATTTGGCTTGGTTGATGAAGATCCCTTCTTTGAGTTGCCTGATTTGTAGACCAATAAAGAATTTGAGCTCTCCCATCATGTTCATTTCAAATTCCCTAGTCATACACTTAGCAAATTCATCACAAAGAGATTCATTAGTAGCACCAAAGATAATATCATCAACATAGATTTGGACAATTAACGTGTCATGCTTATGCTTTTTCACAAATAGTGTCGTATCAACCTTTCCTTTCTCAAAATCATTTTGTAAAAGAAACAAACTAAGCCTTTCATACCAATCTCTTGGAGCTTGTTTTAAACCATATAGGGATTTGCTTAGTTTAAAAACATGATTAGGAAAACAATGCGATTCAAAATCGGGAGGTTGTTCAACATAAACTTCCTCCTCAATGATGCCATTTAAAAATGCACTCTTAACATCCATTTGGAAAAGTCTAAAATTCATATGACATGCAAATGCTAAGAGAATCTTAATGGCCTCTAATCTTGCTACAGGGGCAAAGGTTTCATCATAGTCTATGCCTTCCTCTTGGTTGTATCCTTTGGCAACCAATCTAGCCTTGTTTCTAATGTTGACACCTTGCTCATCTAACTTGTTCCTAAACACCCACTTACTACTTATAGACTGAATTAGACAATGAGTAAAACATAAAAAATGTTCCCTTATATGTTTTGTATCTGGTAGTAGATTATTATTGCAATTAGATTTGTACAGTTTGAGATGCACATAAGAGAGTAAGACATACCCAGCCTAAGAAGACACTGCCACAGGGCAACATTTAAAAATTCATCACATTTTGTGTGTGTATGATATTGACTTGAAATTTGAATATGTTGTGTGTTTATATGTCTAGTTTGTTTGAAAAAAAGAATCAAGTAAATTGGATGAGTATATCTGGAGTTACTGCTATGAGAGTATAGTAAGCTCAGGCTGCCATATAAGGAAAACATGCATAAATATGTTATCATGCCATAGTTGCATAACAAGATGAAAATCTTACTTTATCATCATTAATTGATTTGGTGTATTGAAATAGGTCCTCAAGCCATTGAGGATAATAGTGGGAACAAGCCAGGACCATCTATGGCTAAATAAGCGTGAAAAAGGAAGTAAGTAAATAGCTAATGGTACTATATGTGTGATGGGTTAAATGTCATATACTTCAATGGAATGAATTGTTGTTTAATGCGATGAGATTGTGGTATACATCGATGAAAGATTGTTATATTCTTAATTTATTTATTTTCATGAGATGTTGATAATTTATGACTGGGAAATGGGAGTGTGTGGTGATATGAGCTTCCAAAGTTACGAGTGTTATTATTAGTTCTTATATTATTGAAATTTGGTTGGATTTTATAGTTGATTGGTTGAAAAGCTAATACTTGATGTTGTTGGCAAGTAAAACTATTCCATAGCCTGTGTGGCAATAACATGTGATAGCCTATGTGGCGATAATATTTGACAGCCTGTGTGGCGATAACATGTAATAGCCTGTGTGGCGATAACATGTAATAGCCTGTGTGGCAAGATCATTTGATAGCCTATGTGGCAATGATATAATAGCCTGTGTGGTAAGAACATTTGATAGCCTATGTGGCAATACTATAATAGCCTGTTTGGCAGGAACTTTTGATAGCCTGTGTGGCAATGAGATCTATAGCCTGTGTGGCAATAATATTTCTAGCCTATGTGGCAACTAAAATTGAAA
>CATIWR010266729.1:0-41110 GCA_949677035.1 Omphalea diandra | reverse complement strand
TATATATATATGTATATATATATCTGTGTGTGTGTGCGCGCGCGCTCGTATGAGATCGCGTGTGTGCGCGGGCGGATTGATCGGATATTCAATGGATTTTAAAATTTAATATTCTAATTCAATTCAAAAATTTTAAAAACTCTAATCTTAATTTTATATAATTGAATTGGTTATCATTTAATTTTTGGATTGATTTCTCTTATTCAAATTGGATTTTCAAATTTATTTGTCCACCTCTACAAATCACCATAGTTTTAGTTGGCTTTATTGATACAACCTTTATAATATTGATAATTTCCTTTTTCCTAAAAATACTTTGGTGATGAAAAGTTTGTTTTTTTTTTAGTTAATGATAAGATATGCTTATCAATCAAGTTAATATTTTCAACTATTTCTATATTAACTTCATATATTAAAAGTTTATTGACAAAAAATAATTAACTAATTTTAATTCACTATATCATCTAAACTTCACAAAATAATAAATATCATTTAAAATGGATCAAATTTGTGTTAATATCACCAAATATCAAAATTAAGATCTTAAATTAATATTATATGATAATATAGATATTATATGAATATGGTGATAGTTGATTCTATGAACGTTTCATGTCATCCATTTTAATTTAAGATCTCAATTTTGATAGTGATATTAACAAAAGTTTGACCAATTTTGAATAACATCTACTATTTCGTGAGATTTGAATAATAACCGAGAAAAACAAAAATGTTTAGATTTTTTTTTTGTTAATAGACCTCAATTAAATAATATTTATTATCTTTCAATTTTAAGAAACGCTGATTCCTCTTATCCAGATTGAAACATAACTATACGAGAGTTGAAAAATTCGCAAAAGAGGACAATTATATGAAAATTCTAGTTGAAATATCACATCCATAGCCCAAATTCAATAGGGGCCTCACTTGGGGTAGCTGACCACGTTCCTTAAAATGCAATTTTCACGAAAATCGAAGGCCCTATATGTTGACTATGTAAAATCGTTTATATATATATATATAACACTAAATTCTTACCTCAATTAGAGAGAGAGAGAGAGAGAGGTCGATGGTCATAAAAAAAACGTACTCATTCCCGTGAATTTCCATTTTTCAAATTTTAATATTAATGGTTTTATCGTTCACTAGATTAAAGGGACTTAAAGTCGAGCAAGATTGACCTATACTACTACTTGGACTGCATGTCATCAGTTGTTTGCTCTAGAAGTCTAATAACAGCAGTAACAACATACTTTCCCTCAAGAACACAAGTTGATGATACCTGAATGAAACTGGAAATGACATTATGCCTTTTTCAATGGAACAAATAGCAGAACTTTTCATGGTCCATTTAGCAAGACCAAGGCAAGAAAGCAAGGAATGAAAAAGAATGTCCCCCAGCATTTGGCATCTTTTTCATCAACATGACAGTATCGATTAAGGAGGGCCATGGAGCTCCTAACATTTCAATTCGAAATAAAGCAATAAACAAGGTGAAAATAAGACAATCAATGAACAGTGAATCCTAAACATCATAAACAATGTGTGCTGTAAGTTTATAACAAAAAAAAAGGTGAATCAAATAAGCTTTCTCGAGAGCATCAACATGGAACATATGACAGTGTCAATATACAGTTAAAAGCAATTCATTTCTACTAGTGTTGCCAAGAGTCAATTTTAATTGCACAAGCAAATCAGCATCTAAAGGTGTGTAATGCTAATGCAAGATCATGAAGGATTTCATTGCAGAAAATATTGTTACTTGCAACACAAGAAAAACGTAATATGAACAAGTCCTTTCACTATATGCTGCTCTTTTTAACTGATTGGGGCCAAGACAATCTCCTATGACTTGTGCCATCTCCTTGATTAAAGTCACCCACTTCACTACTTTCATCATCTGCTTCTTGCTGCTCAAATTCTTGTTTCCTTGCACTTTTGATTGATAACTCATCAAAACTAGATTCATTTCTCCAAGGAGGAGGAGTCACACAATCTGAATCCCCAGGTAATCTATGAGAGGGATCATTTGCTGGTGTTATTGGCAGAGAGGAAACTGGATGGCCAACTCTCAAATTTTGGAGTGTAGCAAATGATTCTCGCATAGCAGACATTGCTTCAAAAAACCGGGTACAAGATGCTAAAGCAACGGGAATAGGACGTAACATTTCCTGCATGAAAATAACCAAAGGAATATGAAAATGAGACAATTACACTCTTGTGCATAACATATAACATTCTGTTACTATCATAACACTTGGAAATCACACAAAAACAAGGTCATATGGTATCACATTTCATGATTACATTTAGATAATATAGTGGCGATAAAATCCTCTAAAAAATATGGAAGAATCTGTAACCTTCAAATTCAAACACCAGATCCAGATTTAATTGCTATCAGAATTCACTGAATACTGCTGATGATTCTGGAAACATCAACAAATTTAAACAATGGTAAACTTCAATTATTTAATTACTATAATTGGCCCCCTTTTCCTGTGAAAAATAAGGATTCTAAGCTATTCATTCTGCATTTTACAAGTATTTAAGACATTCTTACCCAAAATGAGAACAATTATGTTCATAACAAGATGCATCAGTATCATATCCAAATAGTTTCTTGAAGATATCAATTCCTCTCATGATTATAACATCTCAAATAGAAAAATAAGCAGGCACTCTTCAATAATTAAAAAAAAAAAAAAAAAAAAAAACTGAAACTCATAAAAGAACTACCATGGGAAAAAACTGGAGAACAGAAGAAAAAATGTGCCTAAATCATGTAAAAAAGAATCAATATAAAGTACAAAACATGAATACAAAATAATGTACAGTGTTTCCGCAAGCATACCCCCCATACTGAAGGTGGTTCCCTAAAATTCTGACTCCATTGGAAATCTGAGACGGAAGCTGTCAAGGCACCATAATCGCTTGCAGCCTTCATTAGTAATTCTGAAAATTGTTTCTACACAAATCCAAGGTAACAGAGATTCCTTAAGTATTCAGAATAAATGCAAATTGGGATATAATTTAAAAATAAACTAAAAACTCATCATTTGCAGTAGTTGATTAATTTCTATTTATCAAAATATAATAAAATTTATGGATCCAAGTCTTTGATATCAAAGAAAATGGCCTCGATTAATATAATGTGAATATTTACTAATTTTACTTCTGTCATCTTATGCAGATAGAACATGTCGTATAACTTTTAGTAGCATAATATTACTAATGTCACATGTCACATTTGCTTTGATCTGTATCCCTATGATACATGTATGTTATTACTTATTCAAATAGTTATTTGATGTTTAGTAACCTTAGCTCTGCAAACATGCATTCTGATGATATAGATGACAGCTACACCATCATACAGCACATCTCAACATCAAAAACGGCTATTTTCTAATTGCTTAAGTTTCTGTACTATTTACTATTTTACACATTTTTTTATTAGGTGATCCCTCACTTAAAAAAGAGAGTTAAGTGAGGAAGGTCCATATTTTATTCTCCAATTTCAAAGCCATGTCAATGAACAATCCCGTTTGACCTAGAACTGTATGCACAATCACATTACATAACAGAAAACAAGCTAGAAGAGGACTTTAAATGTTATAGAACCAGATTGACTTGAAAAATTCAAACAACAAATGTTTATGGTCCAAAGAATTTGACATTTGAATTCAAGATATTAGAAAATGACTGTTCAGTTTTATTGAACTGAAATCATCAATTCAATTGAAAAAATTGATCATGGTTCAGTTAACTATACCATGAGCATACCTATATATATATATATATATATATATAGAGAGAGAGAGAGAGAGAGATTTTGGTTAGCTGACTGATAATATGGATAATCAATCTAATCATCTTTCCATCTCAACCAGTTATATTTCAGTTGGAAATTTTACTGAACTGAAATCATCAATTTAAGTGAAAAAATTATTTATGGTTCAGTTAACTATACCATGTGCATCCCTAATTTAAATCCTATCTTAATTTCAATAAATAGTCTTCCAGACATAGAATACATAATTTGCAATTCAGCCCATTCATATACAAACCTGTGCAGGAATGAAAAATAAGATAGTATCATGCTTAAGGCTGTCAGAAAGGACATAACAAAATCTCGGTTGGATGCAAACCATGACTATAGTTCTCAGTTCTCAATCATCTTGGATAAATATGTGTTTTACATGTCAGCTAAGAACAAACATCCTATGTAGCCTCAATTGCTGGATCATGGACTTCGAAAAAAATTTTCCATTGAAGGCCATAGATCACCAATAAGGTTTCCAATTCATGACACAAATACCGAACACAAAATGCGCATCGGAACTATCCAGCACTACAATTTAATCCGTGATTTGATCACTACAGTTTAAACACTACTGAAGTTGATGCAAGTGAATATGCATGTAGATACTTAAAGTGTTAATGAAAAACTAAAGTACAAAATTGTACAATGATTACTCAAAGTACACCATAATTGGATGCACCTGATATTCTGCTTCCACTGGAATACAATCAAGAGAATATGGTTGTTGAAGACGAGCTATAATTCGGTCCTGCCAATGATTGTGAAAATTAAAATACAAAAAGACATTCAATTTTAACAAACAAAATTGCCAAAACAAAGAAATGGAAAAGAAAATTAAAAAAGTTTTTTAAAAAAACCAACCTTTTAGATAATAAGTGTTCAAATATATATTCTGGCACAAAATTAACTCAATATTTTACTCCAAATATGAAGCTAGTCCACAAGCATGCTTACTTTCTAACTACAATACTTAAAGCAAAAGAACTCTCCAGGGTGGATGCCCCAAATAAGTTGTTGAGAAATTACTCAAATAACTTTCAAAAAATTTTCATTCTTTAGGTTTGGAGTCTATAAATAAGCTTATCTATGCATTTAAGAATACTTTCCAGCACAAGTAAATATATAGACAAATAATGCTTCTCACAATGCAACTTCAATCATCTATTTTTTGTGTCTCGAAAAGCTTCTTAGAAACAGGCACCTCAACCACAATCCTGTCCTTGCCAAGCAACTGGCCAAAGGACATAAAAGTCAAAATTATCACAGACAAGTGAATTTCTCACAAATAAGATATTCCATAACTAAATAGTTGTGAGGATATTTTGGAACAGCATTAGACACCTCAATGAATTCACCTTATATATAAATTCATGCGCACACATGTATAACTGCACTCTCAGCACCCACAACTCTCAAATGCAGATACATCTCAAGGCCCAAAGAGCATGAATACTGTTTCAACTTAGTAACAGACATAAACAATTCAGAATACTGTTTCAACTCAGAAACAGACATAAACAACTCACCTTATTCTGAATGACATCCTTGAGTATGGTAGTAATCCTTGACAAAGTCTCAATCTTCTTCTCCATCTCACTCACATGCGTCAAATGTGCCACATTTTTATCATCCTAAAGTTTCATCATACAGATCAGTAAAATAAAAATCACATTTTTTTAATCAAAAGTTACTAAATTGTTACAGAATCAACAATAATTGACCTTTCGACCTTGAAGTTCCACTTGTAGATCTGCTATTTTTCTTTGTACAGTGGTTAATTCCCTTAAAACCCTAATCAAGTCATCACCTTTTTCACCAGTGGTAGCGGATAAGTTCTGGAGCTCATCCTACATATAATTAAGAGAAATGACTCTCAATAAATTTGATCCAAGGGAATGTAAAAAGAGAAAATTGAAGAATTGGACCTGAGGAGGAGGTGCGACGGCAAAGCCAAGATCGGCGGCAATGGAGAGGGCATCGGACATGCCTCCGATACGTCTGATAGGCTTTTTGCCCACCCAAGTTGTGTCGCTCCCTATCGACATTTAATTGGATTTTTATTTTTACCCAGACGCCTTACTCTTTGTTATATCAACGTTTTTGAATGCCGCCTACAAAAATGGCGGAAAATAAAAAATTAATAATCTTTAGTTTGATTTAATTATTTTGGATTGAACTTTTAACATTTACTATATTTGCCTCAATTTTTAAAATTGTACTAAATGATTTTTCATTTTTTTGTTACATTAATAAAATATTTTTATTAATTTTTCTGTTAAATTCATTTAAAAGACTAATAATATCTTTCATTTTATCTTAAATTTTCATTTATTATCACAGTTCTCTCATTTCTTTGTTTTTATTTCACCATTAACTTTGCAAATGAATCAAAAATAAGAAAATAATCCAAAGATTCAAACCTCTTAATTTTCTCAAAAATGACATCTCTCTTATCAGCTTTACAAATGAATCAAAAATAAGAAAATAACCTATAAATTCAAACCTCTTAATTTCCTCAAAAAATGGCATATCTATCCAAACTAAGGCTGAGCATTCAGTCAGTTCGATTTGACAAAATCGAAAAAATCAAAATATATTTAGAAATTAATCAAATCAAACCAAAATATTTATAAAATCGACTTAAACTGAATGAAAAAAATTTAATTGAATTTTTAAATCGATTTTGCAAACGTCAAACACACTAAAAGATTTCAACAAACTCATCAAACACATTGGAAGAACTCAACAAAATTATCAAACGTACTAAAATTGAATTTGAATTTCAAATTATAACACAATCAATCAAAAAATTCATACAACTAAACAAGAATTTATAAATTACATGAAAAAATTAAAATAACCCATTAATACAAAGTTAACATATGGAGAAGGAGACGTATTACATCAAAAGAAATATTAATACAAAAAACTTATGTTTTTGAAAAAAAAAAAAGAAATATCCTTCCTTACAATTGAGTGGAGAAAGAGTTGCTCTTTTGATCTACCCAGGTGGAAAAAGTGCACTTTCAATTTTGTTATTACATCAATTTTGTTTCTTTAATCCACCCGCTCATTTCAATCTAATTTTTTTGATATGCTTTGTTCTTTCTTTCAATCTTGTTAGATGATGATGAGTAGGAAAAAGAAAAAATAAAAAAAATGATTAATATTAATGAAAATACCAAATGTGTTTTAGCAAAAGAGATTGAAAAGAGAATAGAAGAAAAACAAGAGGGAGAATGAGGAAGGAAAGAAGAAGATTGAAGGAATAAGAATGACAGAAAAATTAAAGGAGACTAGGGCTTCTTGCGTTGTAGAGTTCAAAGACATAAATACCCTTAAGGGCATTATAAAATTATAAAAAAAACATATTTATCTTATTTTGATTCGGTTTATTCGATTTTTATTTATATGAACCGAACTAAAAATCAAAAACTAAATAAATCAATTGGTTCAATTTGTTCAGGGCATTTTCATTCAAGTTTGATTCGATTGGTTCGATTTGTTCAGTTTGATTTTTTTTTTATCAAAACTAAATAAATTGAATTTTACACTTTAAAATCGAATTAAACTAAAATTTTTTAAAAAATTAAATAAATCGAATTGAATGAATCAAGTTTCATATACTTATAAATAGAATCAAAGTGAATTTATAAAATTTTTTATTTAACTTGATTAAATTTTATATATTTTAGATTGATTCAATTCAAGTTGATTTGATTTATTCAATTTATTTGGTTTTTATATAAAAAAATAAAACTAAAATTGAAATTTTAAATTTTCAAAATTAAAATCAAACCAAACTAATTTAGATTGAAAAATCAAATCAAATCGACTAAATAATATTGATTCAGTCAATTTATTCAATTTGATCAAATTTTTGCTCACCTCTATGTATATATTTTATTTTTTAATTTAACCTAACCATAAAGTTTAATCTTGGAAAGCATAACATCATCATTAGGTCAATCTATTATAATATTCACAATGCATAACATTAGAAATGGTCTTGCTCCTATGGCAAATTTTGTTAGTCTCGAAGAGTTACAAGTAACTATGCATTTTGTTTTTCTTTTCTTATCATCACTTGTAGGATGTAATCAAGCGAAGCCATATTGAACCCTATCCGGCTCGAGTTCAAGCTTGATCGAGTACTTAAATACTCGAGTTTGACTTGATTGAGCTCATTTATTTATAATTTTGTATGAATCTTCTAAATTGAAAAATCTATTCTAATAAATTCAATTACGCTCGAATAAGTTTTATTGATAATATTGTAAATATACCTAAATTTGATTAGCCTCACAAACCTCTTGAGTTGAGTATTTTGATCCTCAAATTCAACTTGTTCGATATTACTCTAGTAGCTTGAGCTCAAGTTTAACTCGATTAATCTTGAGTCGATTTTAATCATTTCTCAAATTGATTTTGAGTAGTTTGTGAGTTGTAGTCATTTGTGCGGTGTTTTGCAATTATGTCAAGCAATAGTACATTAAGAACTGAAGGAATAGTTGAACAGTGTGAGTAGTTAGCATTAGAAGCTAATGAGGATGAAGGTCTAATCATAGAGGACGCCGACATCGTTTTTGATATTTTTGAGGTGCAATATTTATGGTGGGAAAGTTTTTTACTAATAAATCATTGAATTTCAATGCAATGAAGTACACTTTTAGCTTTAATTTGAAGGCCAGTGAAAGAAGTCTTTACATAAAATAATTGGGCAACCAACTCTTTCTGTTTCAATTCTTGCATGAGATTGATATTAATAAAGTATTGGTGAATGGTCTTTGGTCCTTTGAACACAACCTCTTGTTGCTAAATAAGTACAATAGTCTCACACCATTAGATAAATTAGAGTTTGTGCAAACTGAGTTTTGATTTAGGTGTTTAACTTACCTGTTGGATTCAAATCATAAAATATCCTTACAAGTGTACGTAGTTTGACTGAGACTTTTTTGTATGCTGATCCAAACAACTTTACTTTTATTTAGAAAATTTTTATGTGACTTCGAGTTAAGGTAGATATCCAATGACCATTAAAGAGAAAAATTAAAATGAAGAAGGCTGGGGGAGATCAATTTTGCATAGACATAAAGTATGAACATCTACTAACTTTCTAAATTGTTCAGTTCATTTTTTAGATTGAAAATTTCAATTGAACCAAATCATTCTAATTTATTTAAAATTAAATTAAATTAGATTGAACTATGTTAAACCAAACTAAGATAATTGAACCCTATCTAAAATTCATTATTTACATTAAAAATATATTATTTACATTAAAAATATTTTAGAATATATTATAAATTATTATTTTTTATATCAAAAATATTTTTAAAATGATTTCTTAATGTTCAATTAAGTCAAATCAAATTGTAATTAAATTGAATCAAATTAGTTTGATTCAATTCAATTTATTAATTTATTCAATTCGGTTTGATTTATTTTTTTCAAATTTAGTTTTTCATTTTTCAATTTGGTTTATTATGAATAAAATGCTCATCCTACTATTAATTATCTAAATATCATTCTCTTTTTTTAATAACTATCTAAACGTATGTTTACTTTTCAAGCAATATTTTTTTATTCAAAACTTGATATCTCCAAAATAAGACTTTTTTATTTCAAAAGAATGAGCCAATAAGTGGAGGCATTTCCATCAATTAAGCAAAAAGATGTTAAATTTTTATTATAAAAAAAACCTAATTCTTTAGTTTTAATAATATAGTTTTTTTTTTTACACAATCAACCATTATCTCTCTTTTCCTATTTATTTACTATTCCTCTTTAACAGAGTTTGTTCTCAATATCTATTCTACTAATTTATATCTCAAAATAATATTTTAATCATTGGATATTTGAATTCAAGCATTATCTTTTAGGGTTTTTTTATATCATTTTATCTCTTTAATCTCATTTTTTAATTTATATTCATATTTTATTTGAAATAGATTTTATTGATTGATATAGAAAGTATGAATTTTACTTCTTATTAGTATTTGTTATTGATGTATTATTTTTCTAATTATGCTTTTTTACTTTGATTGAAATTTTTTTAATAAAAATCATGTCTAATAGAAAAATATCAAAATAGATATCAAAAACTAAGGAAAAAGGAAAGAGTTGCAATATTAATCAAATCTCAAGATGAAGCACTTGATAAATTTTTTGTTAACAAAAAAGATAGTACATCAAGTTCATTTAAAGAAAAATTTTTGTTGCAAATGAATTAGATATTAATAATGAGATTGAAAATGAATTAGATACTAATGAGATTGAAAAAGAAAAAGATATTAGTTCCCCTCCTAATAAAGAATAAATAAAAAATGAACAAGTTATAGAAAAGTTTAAATTTTGTAAAGACATTCAATTTAACATCTATGAATATATATGATCCTAGATAATGAAAAAACATTAATATAAAATTTAGAGATTTAGTGGTAGAAAGAAGTCCAATTAGATATAATGATTTAGATTTTTCTAAAGATGAAAATAATAGACACTTCTCTACATTATTTCACTCATAGAAATTATCAAATGGAGAAAACATAATAGATGATGGCTAGTATATACAAAAGATTTAGATAGAGTTTATTGATTTTATTGTAAATTACTTAGTATATAGTCTAGTATAAGTTAATTAGTGAATGACGTAAAAATTGAAAAATCGTCAAATAAAAAGTCGTGAAACGAGCCATAAACACATCACTAGCATGAGTAACAAGATCGATTTAGAAATAAAATTACAAAAAAATAAGGCTATTGATAAACATACATTAGAACAAATTAACAAAGAAAAATAACATTGAAAAAAAAAGTTTTGTTAAGAATTATTGTAGTTGTTAAATATCTTGCTAAAAATAATATTGCTTTTTAAGGCATATAAGAAAAGATATATGAGAAAAATAATGGTAACTTTCTAGACTTGATTGAAATGATAGTAGAATTCAATCCAACAATGCAAGAACACATTAAACGTATTCAACATGATGAGCTTCATTTTCATTACTAAAGTTATTCCATACAAAATGAATTAATAAGATTGTTAGTTTCCTAAATCAAAGTATACTAATTAAAAAAATTAAAAAAGCAAAATATTTTTCTATTATTCTTGATTATATCCATGATGTGAGTTATCAAGAATAAATGACTATTTTATTATATGCAAGGACAATTTTATAATTCTAACTAAAATTGAAGAGTATTTTTTGAGTTTCGAAAGTAGATGATACTTCCATAAAAGGCCTCTTTGATAAACTTATAAATGTATTAGAAAAATATGAACTTGATGTTAATGATATAAGAGAACAAGATTATGATAATGGATCAATATGAAAGGCAAACACCAAGGAGTGCAAAAAAGATTATTGATGGTACTCCTTGAGCTTTTTATATACCATGTGGTTTTCATAATTTAAATTTAGTTTTATGCGATGTGACTAATTCATGTCCTAGGGCTTTTTTCTTTTGGGAGTATTATAATGCATATTTCTTTGTTTGCTCATCTCCCAATAGATGAAAAATTTTATATAATAATGAATGCAAATTTTTTATTAAATCTTTGTCTCAAACTTGATGGAAAAGTAGAATTAAAAGTGTTAAAGCAATTAAATTTCAAACTCAAATGATAAGAGATGATCTAGTTTAACTAGCAAAAACTAGTGAAGATCCTAAAACAAAAAGTGAGGCGATGTGTTTAGCAAACTATGAGATTGGAAATTTTAAGTTCTTACATAGAATGAATATTTAATATGACATATTGTTTGGTGTAAATTTAGTGAATAAAACCTTGCAATCTAAAGACATGCATATTGATGTAGGTATAAAGCAATTAAAAGCACTTATTGCTTATTTAAAAACTTATAAAGAAAATGGATTCAAGTTTGCTATAAATTCAATTATAAAAATTACTAATGAGATGAACATAAAATCCACATTTTGTGAAAGATGTGGCATTCATATGAAAAGATAATGTGATGAAAGTACTGGTGACAAAATTACTCATTCAGCTAAAAAATCTTTTAAAAATTGAGTATTTTAAATATATAATAGATCACTTTATTTCTTTCATTGAAACTAGGTTTGAACAATTTAGAGCATGCAAAAATATTCTTAGTTTTGTTATTTGATTTAAACATACTAAAAATTTTAAAAGTGGATGAATGGAAAAAGTCTTGTCTTAACTTGAAAATATATTTAAGATTTGATGAACATTTGAATATGGATAGACTTGATTTATTTTAGAGTTAAAAGTGTTGAAAGAAACTTTGAATTTAGAAACTAATACTCCAATTCAAACACCAAATTGCATAAAAAAAAATTAGATTCTTTTTAAATGCATGTATTACTTGTAGAATATTACTAACCATATCTATAATAGCTACTTCTACTAAAAGAAACTTTTAAAAGTTAAAATTACTAAAAAAAAATTTATTTAAGGTTAACTATGTGGCAAGATGGATTAAATGGATTAGGTATGTTATCTATTGAAAATAGCATGCTAGAACATCATGAATATAAACTTTAATAAGTTGTTTTGCAATTGAACAAGTAAGAAAGATGAAATGAATTTCAAGATGAAATGAATTTCTCTAAGTATGTTAGAATAATTCTTTTGTTACTTAAGCCTCTTCCAAAGTCTCACCTTAGGCCTCCAATTCATTTGATTCGACCTAGAATTATCGATGGATTTGAAAGTTTAATCATACATTAAAAAAAAAAAAAGTTCTAAGCACCTTACATATTCATTTTAAAAAATGATTATTGAAAAAATTAGTGTTGATTTTTTTCAAAATTAGTATTTTATGTATAACTTTAATTTTTCAATTTAGCCTAACCATGAAGCTCAATCTTATAAAGCATAACATCATCATCACATAAAAAATTCATTTCATTTGTTGCATTTTAACATGTCAACATGTACATTGGCGTGGACAAATGTGCATTAATAAGCAAGCTGCATTTATTTAAAGAAATGCATATGATTAATTGGGAAAAATAAATAAGGCTTAAGTTGGGCTTTACCATGAGCACAACAAATTAACCCTTTTAATCATTTTTATTACTTTACTAAACCATGTAAAGGTTGACCCAAATGGTCCAATTGATAAGTTAGAATTAAAAGGCAAGGCCTAATTGTAGTCCTAAAGAACATTTAACACATTCACATTATACAAGAAAATATATGTGTGTGCGCGTGTGCGCATGCGTGTATGTAAGAGTCTAAAATGACTACATTTTCAAAAAAATACCAAAAAAGACTAGTATTTAGTGCATAATTTACATATATTTCACAACTAATTCCTTTCAAATATTATTCATCTTATGTTAATTTTGCATATGAAAAGGATCAAAGGAAGTAAATTTATATTCTGTATGTTTAAAAATGAGAGAAGTGACCAAAATACATGAAAAAAGCCATGATAGTTTCATATTCTCAAGCACTGCTTAATATTTTGGACATATCTCCCTCTATAGAGCTCTAAATATGGTGATTCAAAAGTCATTAGAAAGATAAGACATAGCGATACAACTTTTATGTTTTGCACTTAAGCTAATTTATCCATATTTAGGGTAAAAAATGGATCACAGTTAAGCATGGTTGTGTTGCATGGCTATGCACCTAAGAAAGCAAGCTGGGCAAAATTTTTTCAAAATGTAGGGCCTCGAAGCATGGCCATATGCCCCTAGAAACCCAAAAATGCAAATTTTAAAACCCTTTAAACTATTCCTCTTCCAATCTCTTAAGCTTTTTACTCAGTAAACACCTCAAGAGCACTATTTAAAGAGGCAAAACCCAGTAAATTTAGAACATCTAGGGTATCGAATAACCATCCAAAAAGTTAAAGAATTATTGGCCCTAGGCACTAAAAAGGGGGGGTTGAATTGGTGTTTTAAAAAAAATTAAAATGAGGATAAAGGAAGAGTAGAAAAGAGACATAAGATTTATAGTGGTTTGGGTATTAATCAACCCTACGTCCACTCCCCAATTCTCTACAATTGGGTGTTTTACTCACTCAACATGGTGTTTCAAGCTCACACCTAACTTTTACACTTTGCGTTTTCAAGGCTCACACAACAACCTCTATTACAAGTGTTTTCTAAGGCTAACACTAAAAACTTTCTCAAGTGTTTTCACAAGCTCACACTAAAACCTTTCTCAAGTGTTTTCATAGGCTCACATTGAAACCTATTACAATTGGTGTTTATGCTCACACCAAATAATCACTTAAAGAATAGAAAAAATGAGTAGCAAATTTGCAAGAGTATTGTTACAAGTTAATGAATTCTCTTGCATTTACATCTGTTTGGTGGAGTATTTATAGCTCATCCACCAAAGAGATGTTACACTATGAAGCTTATTAAATGTCCAAGTCATGCTAGGCAGATTCTGCATTAATTGCATGACAGGCGGGAGTCACGGTAGCGACATTCCAATTTCTATACGGGAGCTAAAAATTATGATAGAAAATCTCGTTTGTGTCTAACTGCTAGTCCACGTGTCATCTCCTTATTGGTCCATCAGGAAAATATAGTCGTTACTTTCTAACTGCCCACAAAAGTTGCAATTGTGATATTTCCTTATACAGAGCACGACTTAGGATGCGAATTCTTCTGTTCGAAAGACAATCTTCATCTTCATGAATCGCGGTCGCTACCCACAATGTCACCCTCGTGAATTTTATTCTTCAACGGATATCTGAAACACTTGGCACGTTGTGGTTATAAACTTAGTTCCCTCCTTAGTCACTATGAAATTCGCGGTCGCGAATGAGATGCGACACTGACTGCAAATTCGTCTGGCCTAGTTTCACCCTATTCTTGAGCTTAGTCGTGGTCGTGAATTAGAAGTTACTGATCATGAATTTGGATGAACTTTGTCTTCTTAAAGATTATGAACTCGATCCAACTTTCACTTGAAAATCTAACTTAATTCTGCAAAACAACACTTAATGAAAATATTACGATTGATTAATCTCTTTTGACAAGATCAAAAGAGATCCAAGACTTAGGATTAACCATTCTAGTCCAACAGGAATCAACCAAACAAAGGTTTAGGAGCAAAAAGGAACAAAAGGACAATCATCCAAAAGCTTTTAAGATTGAAGTCTATAGCTTCAAATATCATTAGTTCAATTGTTTCTTCTTCTTTTTTTCTTCTATTATGAGCTAATTTTCTTTGTGTTAGGTTTGTAAATGGATCTTATGTGAGTCTTATTGGTTTTCCTTAATCTAAGTCTTTTGTTTTCGTACATTATTTGTTCTAGTAATTATAAAGTGTTTCATGCTTAGTTAACTGGCCATTTAACATCTTAGTTTCATAAATCAACAATCGAGAGATGTTTTTTATAGAATGGATCATTCAATAATTCTCTTGTTTTATTATGCGTTGATAAATCTTAATAAACCATTGTTATCTTTAAAGTCTTACTCTGTGAGGCAATTGCATGATGTTTAACTTTTGAGTTGAGGAACCTTTAGTTTGACATGTTAATATATGTTTATTTCTACTTAAGAGGGATTAATTGATCACTGTGGTGACTTGATAGTAGCACATGATGCATGAACCAATTAAACAAGGAATAAGAAACCATTGAAAGTCACCAAATGAAGTTGAACCCCTAGCTAACTTCTTATATTGATTGTTTCCTTTGTAAATACTTTCTTTATAGTTTAATTAGTTTTAATTCTTAGTTAAAACCTTATTTCAATTAAGATTTCTAGATAATACAAGGAACATAAAGCTCAATACTTAATCCTAATCCTTGTTGGAATGATATTTATATTATTGTACACTTTATTACTTGATGACCTGTGCACTTACAGTTCAAGGGATTATCTATATAGCACTAACCTATCATCAACTAGCAAAAAGAAAATAAAATGACACAATCTGAGGCTTTAGAGTCCAAAAAAACATGTTAATAAAGTACGGGAGTTGCAAAAGTTCATTCATGAACTTAACTAAGCATTTAGTTATAGGAAAATTCATTTTTATATTACTATCAAAGGGTTTAATTTTATAAAAAAAAATGAATGAACCTTATGTTTATAAGAAGATTTGTGAGAAAGAAGTCATTTTCATTAATGCTATATATTGAAGACTTATTACTCATAAGAAATGACGTATTATTACTTTAACTTATAGTATGTAGTAGTCCAAAAACTTCTCCATAAATGATTTGGAAAAAGCAACCCATATTTTAGGAATAAAGATTTGTGGAATTAGATCTAGAAGATTGTTTAGATTATCCTTATTTACATACATATATAAAGTGTGAAAATGGTTTAGCATGGAAGAATTTAATAAGATAATTTTATTATATCAAATAGGATCCATCTTTCTTTCTAAGGACATGTGTCTTAAGACACAAATTAGAGAAGATAGGATGGATATAATTAAATATGCAACTATAATTAAACTTATCATATATATTATAATTTGTATTAGACTAGATGTATCTTATGTTTTGAGTATAATGAGTAGACACAAACCCAATCCTTGTGAATGTTACTAGATTATGGTTAAAAATATAATTAAGTACTTGATAAGAACTAAAGATGATTTTCATATATTATAAAGGACACATATGTTTAGTTTCAATTTGATAAGGATGATAATAAATCATAGTTAGGTTATGTTTTCACATTCAAATGTGTTGTTGTTAGTTAAAAAAGTTTCAAATAAAAGACCACTACAAACTCTACGATTGAAGCTGAGTACATTTCTATGTTTAAGGCTATAAAATAACTTGTTTGCATGAAGAAGTTCATCGTAAAACTAAGTGTGATTCCTAGTATAATTGAACTAATAACATTGTATTGCAACAATAATGGAGCCATAGATAAACAAATGAATCAAACTTTCATGAATGATCCAAATACATATTCAAAAGATTAAATTTGATTAGAAAGATCATTAAGTGGAAGAATATAAGATAGAATAAGTAACCAATAATGAGAATTGTATAGATCCTCATATAAAGTACTATCTTAGCAAAAACATGATTACCACATGGATGGATATGGTATTAAATACATAGGCGAATGGCTTTGGTACAACTTAAAAATTATTAGTACATGCCTTAATAGTCAATCAATTAGTTATTCATATACTATGGACTATTCATGTTATGTGTGTTAAACTTATTAATAAAAGGCTTCTTCATATTTGGCACATCTTGGTTGTAATATAAGTTAATTAACTTTGAATGCATAGTCTATGGAATAAATATGCTTTCCAAAAGAAATAATGATATTATAATAATGAAATTCTTACTACATAAAAATTTTATTTTAAAAACAATTCTTAATCGATGTTATATCAAGATTAGGTATTAATGAAACCATGAAACTGATATATTTTATGTTCTTTCCTTGGTGGTTAAGAAAGTAACTAATCTCATAGATTAAAGTACACAGATACTTGAAACTAATATATATGAGTTTTGTTATTCTAAAGAGCCCTCAAAATTTTGCAAAATTAAAAATTTGAAGATTCATTCCAATGAAGTTAAGAACATAAAAAGAAGTAATGCACAAAGATTTATAAAGGTTCAACAAAAATTTATCCTACATCCTCTCCTCCAGTATATCCATTAGATAGTTCTACTAACAAGTTATTTATCAGTGCAACTTAAAACCATTATAACCTAGTTGTACCCAAAACCATTATAACCTAGTTGTACCCAAACTAGGTCAACACAATAAGTTTTTGAGCATTTGTCTAATAGTTCGCAAGATATTTTCCATACACAATCTTAAACCTTAATATATTTAAAAATTTTTTTTCAACCTAAATGGTGATTCTTACATAAATTTACAAATATTTCTCAAAGAAAATCATTCTCTAAGAAACATTTAAGCTATACCTAATATAAGTTAAAATTTAATAAGCTTAAAAACTTAAGATTACAAATAAAATACTTAATAGAGTTATAAAATTGAATGAAAGATTTTTAACATCTAGGAGGTCAAATGGAATGCTTTTGTATAATCCAAGCTCCAAAAACTAGCTAGTAGACACATACTCTGAGTTGGTAGAATTTTGGCTTTTTAATCATTATTTCCCTTTAGTGGCATTAGTATGCAGACCGATGTTATGTAAACTACTAGCATTGAAATTATAATGGCCTTCATTTGGATATTGGTCCTATATATGGTGATTCTAGTTAATGGGCAATGAAATTCTTTCATAGTAGTTGAACTACCAAATGGCCTCACTATGCTTTTCAACAGGTCATTGGAGCTGTCATTAAGATTTCTTAGTTGTTGGAACACTCCCATGGTCGTTGTTTACTTTTTAATGAACTTTAATCATCTCCAATTGGCATTGAGCTTGATCCAAAAGTCATAGACTCTACAGCTTTATATAAAAGGATTTTTCAATGGGTTAATTTCTTAATCAATAGTCATTAGTCATTTCAATAGGTTCTAACGATTTTTAAGGGCATTGAATTCCCTTACTTCGTCTTGGTAGATTAGTTAGAGTACTGCCTGAAAAGTTTTTCAATGGGCTATTTTTCAATCCTATGATCATTGGCATTTTCAATGGGCAATGAATGAAATTTCACAGCCATTAAATGACTTTTCCAAACTTATCTTTAAATTTTTCTTTAAGTTTCCACTTACAACTTTTTTGGCCTCTTGAATACTTATAAATTTGAATGTGATGAGATCATTTTAACTTCTTTTAGAGCATTTATAAGTCTTATACTAGATGTACTCATTGAATATCTTATGAATTTGAATTGTAATAAAAGTGAGGGACCTATTTTCAACATATGAAATACTTATATAATGATGAGCAAACTTAACCATTGTTTGTGATCATTAGAGTACAAGTTCATATCCATTAAGAGAATACCATACAAAATAATTATTTTGTGTCTATAGAAGTTTCCTGTAAGTATTGTGTAAATAGTTCTTTAACTTGACATCTTCCAAGCATCTCCTTTAGAGTTATAATATTTTGATTTGTACTTCATGTTGTCTTAATCAAGGATCACTAATGAGGTATATGTTACGTACAATATGAATAGGTGAATAGGTTAGAGATCAAGAAACGACTCATTGACCTAAAATGCAAAAAAAGGTACTAAAATTATAAATTAGGAATTGAAAAAAAACGATTCATTTGCAAATTAAAAAGGAATATGAAAGAGAGTGATATATTTAATAATGAGAAGGAAAAAATATATTCAAGAATGACAAGGAAAAGAATCATTGGCACATGAGGCGACAACCACCCTATATGACTATCTTTTTTTAGGGAGCTAAATGGTCCTCCATATATTTTTTTTCATCTAGCTCCTAACTTTTCACACTAGATTTGCAATCTAATTTGAACTTGAAAGTATATGTTGTATTTAATCTTGATTTTCTTTTAAAATTAAATTTAAAAATATTTATCTCTTCAAATTAAATTTCAACATTCAAAATTTGAATTGTAAGATTTAAATTCTCAAAATTTTAAAAATTTAAAGTTGAAAATCTTAAAAAAAATTAAAATCACCATTATATCCACTTTTTTATGGTGATTTCAAATCGTTGGACGCTTTTATAAAATTGCTCATCTAAATGGAATTTTAATTTCAAAAAGTTTTAGAATTCAACTTAGACTAGAATTATAATGAAATATAGGGCTATGAACATAAGAGGTGGGGGGAGGGAAGGGCAAAGAAGACTGGTAAAGATAAGGTGTTTACATCAAGAATATTTAGAGAAGAAAATTTAAAATTATTGAGGAAAATTTTATTTATATATAACAAAGAGATGATCTTTTAATTAATAATTTCAAAAAAAGTTTTTAATAACATTTTTAAATTCTTGCCACCACTGCTATATGTGTTGGCATTTGTTGTATTAGCTATTGTTTTGGCATATTACATAACAATTAAAGTATAAATTACTATAAACACCTATCATTATCATATTTAATTAAGTTATTCTTCGATTTTAATGTTATATAATTTAGTCTTTTACTATGACTCTTTTTTATGTTAGATTAAGTCGTTCCTCACTATTTAGCATCATATCAAATAATTTTTTCATTTGATGTGTTATACGATTAGTTCCTAAAATTATTTTTCACTTTGATTTTTTTTATTAAAATTAGTTAAACATATCATAATAATAGTAACATTATATTAAATTTTAGATTTTACTATCCTAATTTATCTCATTAATCTTGTTAAATTCCTTTTTCAATTTTAAAATAATGAGAAAAAGCTTAAACAAATTAACTAAAATCTTAATTACATATATACTAAGATTATATCAAACCATGAAAAAATAAAAATATAAAAAATGTGTATTTTGAGGTATATTCGAGTGAAGGAGGATACAAAGAATTTTTTGGAGTGCATGTATATGCATTAAATGAAGTATTTTTATTATTATAAAAATATTTATTATTAATTTTTATTATAATTTTATGGTATCTTTAATTGTGATTATATTTAATTTGTTGAATTTTTTTCAAACCCAAAAAAATTGATAAGATTAGTAGAATAATAGGGATAATGAAATTTGAAATTTTAATATTGAGGGAATTATATACTTTTTAAATAATTTTAATAAAAAACATCAAATTAAAAAATATTTTTAAACCTTAATAGTATAATAGATAAAATGAAAATTATTATTTCTACTATATTAAAAAAATAAAGAATGATTTAGTTAAATATGTCAAACCATATAAGACATATTAAAAAATCTACAATTTTTATTAAAAAATTAACAGAATTACCTAATAGTGTAATTGAACAAACATAAACCAAAAAAAAAAAACTTAAATAACACAATATTAAAACATAAGGTATGATTTATATAAATATGACCAATCACAAGAGTTGTACTAATTAATCTAATTATTAAGAGCATGTGTGATACTCTCTTAAGATGCAAATCAATAAAATAAAAATGAACATTTACATTTACATTTTTTATTATAAAAATTGTATTGCATTAAAAATTTTTATAGATTAATTGATTACGAAATAGTATATTTTTTATTTTAAAAGCAATCATTTATCTAATTTAGAATTTATATTTTATTTGAATTAGATTAAAATTTTTGAAAATAATATAGTAATTTAAAAATTAATAAAATAAAATAATTTATTTAATATATAACAAAAATTATCTAATACAATCTGAATTTATATTTATTGATTACTCTAAAAAAGAAAAATATATGATATTCTAAAGATTTTAGCTTTAAATATATTTTTAAATAACAAATAAATTTCAATTAATTGTTATAAAAATGGATGTTATTTTAATATAAACTTAAATTATTTAGATATGAAAAATTTAAATTATTTTAATCAAATGAAAGTATCTTCAAGAATTTCAATTCGTTTTTGTTTTTACCGTCAATAAACATAAAATGATGATATGTATCTTAGATCATTCCATTTAAGGCAACGCTTGACAATTTTTTTTTTAAGATCAAATACATAATTAGTTTATTTATATGTTTACTTTTAGTATTTTTTTTTATTCAATTCTATAATTTTTTAGTTCATTTTTATATCTGCAAAAAAAAATTACATTATACCAATAGAGTCTTGATATATATACTAAATTATATTTGCCTCCATTTTTTAGGTATAAAATTATTTCACTTTGTTTATAAAATTTCTTTATCAATTTGTTTAATTTCTATGTATTATTAAACAGAATCTATATTTGAAAAAGAAAAAAAAAAAAAGCAAATACAGTCTCGCTGATACGTGCCACGTGTGCAACTGCGAGAGCTCTATCTAAACTTATCTTTAAACATTTTTTGTTCAGTGTTGATGGATGGCTGAGGGCAAAGGCTTTCTCTCTCTTTCTCTCAACAAAGCCTCAAGAAAAGGAAAAAGAAAAAGACAAAGGCATGAGTATGTCACTGAAGCTCCCAGACAGGCAACATTAGGGGTTGGAAGCATATGGACCCCACACATTTCAACGGCCCTCATTATATCAACTTTGTTCAAACGGATATGTCCCCGTTTTCCCCCTCGTTTACCGGGAATCATAGATATACTGTCACTGAACAGTGTGCTCGCGCTTGGATTTACATTTTCTTTTTGTTAATATAAACATATAATTATAATTAAAATAACAAAAATTTAAATATTTATGTTAATATATCTTACAAAATTATATCAAATATAATATAATTTACAAAATTTTTTATAAATTTTTAAAATTATTTTTTAATGATTTTTATTTTTTTTAGCAAAAGTGAAAAAGCCACCCCCTATTCACAAAGTTGACCAATGGTCCTAATATTTCAAGAAAGGCCCAAACAGATTTCATTACTGTTAGTGCTTCTTCTTCTTCTTCTTCTTCTTCTTCCTCCTCGCTTTTGCAGTCAGAAAAAAATGTCTATTCCAGAAATACAGTACCTTCTTTTATGTGACACTAATAATGTATGCTTGTTTCTTTTGTTGAAACAAACTTAACAAGGAATTTGGTCGGTGGCAGTTCCTAAGATGGGACAAGGCTCTTCTTCTTCCTTATGCAGTCATGAGATCTGCAAGCAAACGGCTGAAGGACATGCTGTTATCATAACCAAGAAAAATTATTCCAAAAAGCACAATGAGGACATCACATTGTCTCTGCCTGACGAATGCCTCGCCGCTGTGTTTGGGAAATTGGGTTGTCACGACCGGAACTCTTGTTCTCTTGTCTGTAAGCGATGGAGCCTCGTGGATTCGAAGTCCAGGCACCGTCTTGTCTTGCTTGCTTCTTCTGAGATGTCTCCTTCTTTTCCTGCTTTGCTCTCCCGTTTCAGCTCCGTCTCTGTTCTCTCCCTCAAATGCTCCCGCAAGCTCCTCAGCATTGACGACCATGCCTTCTCTCTTATTCCCATCTTTCTTTCTTCTCTCAAAAAGCTCAAACTCAAGGGCTGTATTGATGTCTCTGATGACGGGCTCCAAGCTTTCTCTCTCCACCGTCCCCTTTTTCTTTCCAAAATTTCTTTCGCTTCCTGTGGTTTTGGTGCCAGAGGTCTTAACTCTCTTCTCGCCAACTGCCCTTCTCTCCGCCATCTCACTCTCAAGCGTCTTCGCAAGCTCGATGCTCATAGTGATGCCATTACTATTGAGGATAAAGATCACCGACATCAGCTCAAACTTGAGCGTCTCTGCCTCAAGGACCTCCACAATACTCGCATTTTTATTCCTATCCTAATTCTTTCTGCTTCTTCTGTAAAAGCCTTAAAATCCCTTATTGTTTGCAGGAGCTCTGGTAACTGGGATAAGGTCCTCCAGAGTCTCCAAGGAACCATCACTTCCATTTCCGAGATCCAGATGGAGAATGTCCAGATGGGCGATGCAGGCCTTATCGCTATCTCTTCCTCTTGTCCTGAGCTCCAAGTTCTGCAGCTCAATCGTACTACAGATTGTACAGATGATGGGTTATCTGCAGTTGCCAATTCTTGCAAGAGTCTTAGCAAACTCCATATCGATGCGTGGAGCAGGTTCGGTGGCCGCACTATTGGTGATGAAGGGTTGATAACCATAGCCAACCAATGCTCAAAATTGCAAGAACTAGTCCTTGTGGGTGTGCCTATAAGTACTTTCTCTCTCACTCTACTGGCTTCGAATTGCCGGGGATTGGAAAGATTAGCTCTTTGTAATACTGATTCAGTAGGAGATTCTGAAATAGCACTTATTGCTGCTAAATTCGCTGCCTTGAAGAAGTTGTGCATCAAGAACTGCCCCATCTCCGAGTCCGGAATTGAAGCTATTGGAAATGGTTGCCCCAACCTGGTGAAGTTAAAAGTAAAAAGATGCAGGGGGATAAGCCAGGGAAGCGTGCAAAAGCTGAGGATGAAGAGAATTTGGGTGTTGGTTTCTGTGGATACAGGGTCCATATTGTTCCATGGACAAAGAACAATAGTTGCAGAGGAAGAAACTACAACACCAAACACTACGAGCACCAGAAGAAGAACAACTCACGTTATGTGCAACAGCAGAAGTGCCCTCTTCCTCGGGTCTAGATTTGACAATGCTCTTCAACTTGGTAGAAGGAGACCCAATGCCTAGAATGTTGAATAGAGTTTTCTGTTTCAATTCCAGTTCTTTCTAATTCTTTCATTGATTCAAGTGTGTTTACTTGATTTACTTCATCTTTTTTCCTTTTTTGGAATCTCAATAAATTTGTCTTGGAAGTTAATTTTGGCTTGTGGTTTGCATTCTGTTCTTTTAGGTGATAGCTTTTGGTTTACTTTCTTGTTCTGCTTGTCAGGGTGGTGATTTTATGGGGTAATTTGCAAAATAGTGTAAAAAATAAAAAAATTAGTGAAGGATGGTGAAAAAAATATTTATAAAAATAGGGTAGATCAAAACTTATTTAGCAAATAGCAGCAGTTAAAAGAGTCTGTCCGTCAGTCAAACTGATGAACGTTACTGCTCATTGACGTACTGTTAAATGCATTTAGTTCGACAGAGTGGCGGATAGACAATTAATATTATAATTATATTAAATTAAATTAAATTTTAAAATATATTAAAAATTAATAAATTAAATATATTAAATATTATATTAATATTCAATCTTCTAATTAATATTTAATATTTTAATTAATATTAAAATTCAATATTTATAATTATAATTATATTACTTATTTTTATTTTTATTAATAAATTAGAATATTTTATTAAAATGTTTTATTAATATTCAAAATTCTAATTAAAATTTAATATTTTATTAATATTCAATTTAATATTTAATATTCTAATTAAAATTTTAATATTTAATATTCCAATTAATCTTTGAATTCAATATTTATAATTATAATTATATTACTTATTTTTATTTTTATTTTAATTAATAAATAATTATAAATATTATATTAATTAAATAAATATTTTATTAGCCATAAAATTAATGGACAATTGTAAAAAAAGATAAATTTTTTGTAAATGACGGAATGACTAGAATTACACTATTTTAACACTTATAATGGCAGACAGAATAATTGCAAAATTACACTTTTTTTTTATGTATTTTCATGAATTATTTTGTAACAAGGAAGAAATATAATCATATTACAAAAAAACAGTGTTTTTGTAATATTAGAATATATTTTGTAATATAAAAAATATACATAATACTACATGAAATTATAAAATATTTATAATTATTATAATTTTTATGTAATTTCATGAATTATTTTGTAAAAAGGAAGAAATATGATCATATTACATAAATATCGTGTTTTGACAGTTATTTTATAATATTATAATATATTTTGTAATTCTTGAGTATATTTTGTAATATAGAAAATATACATAATACTATATGAAATTACAAAATATTTAGAGTTATTTCACTTTTTATGTATTCCCATGAATTATTTTGTAAAAAGTAAGAAATATGATCATATTACATAAAAATCATGTATTGACAGTTATTTTCTAATATTATAACATATATTGTAATTCAAGGGTATATTTTGTAATATAGAAAATATATATAATACTACATGAAATTATAAAATATTTAAAGTTATTTTTGTATATATTTTGATGGATTATTTTGTAAAAAGGAAGAAATATGATCACGTTACATAAAACAGTGTCTTAATAGTTAATTTGTAATATTAAAACATCTTTTGTAATTTGATGGTATATTTTGTAATATAGAAAATATACATAAGACTACATGAAATTACAAAAAATTTAGAGTTATTATACTTTTTATGTATTTCCCTAGATTATTTTGTAAAAATGAAGAAATATGATCATATTAGTTATTTTATAATATTATAATATATTTTGCAATTCCTTGGATTATTTTGTAAAAATGAAGACATGATCATATTATATAAAAATCGTGTTTTGATAGTTATTTTGTAATATTAGAACATATTTTGTAATTTTGAGGTATATTTTATAATATAAAAAATATACATAATACTACATGAAATCATAAAATATTTAGAGTTATTGTAATTTTTATGTATTTTTATGGATTATTTTGTGAAAATGAAGAAATATGATCAGATTACATAAAAATCGTGTTTTGATAGATATTTTATAATATTATAAAATATTTTGTAAAAATAAAGAAATATGATCATATTACATAAAAATCGTGTCTTGATAGTAATATTAGAACATATTTTGTAATTTTGAGGTATATTTTGTAATATAGAAAATATACATAATACTATATGAAATTACAAAATATTTAGAGTTATTATAATTTTTACATAATTCCATGGATTCTTTTATAAAAAGGAAGAAATATGATCATATTACATAAAAATATTATCTTGACAATTATTTTGCAATATTAGAATATATTTTGTAATTTAGAAAATATATACAATACTATATGAAATTACAAAATAGTTAGAGTTATCGTACTTTTTATGCAATTACATAAATTATTTTGAAAAATGAATAAATATGTTTATATTACATAAAAATCATGTCTTGAAAGTTATTTTGTAATCTTATGAAATTACAAAATAGTTAGAGTTATTGTATTTTTTATGTAATTCCATGGATTATTTTGAAAAATGAATAATTATGCTTATATTACATAAAAATCGTGTCTTGAAAGTTATTTTGTAATCTTATAATATATTTTGTAATTTCCATGGTATATTTTGTAATATAGAAAATAAATACTATATGAAATTGTAAAATATTTATAATTATTATGCTTTTTATGTAATTCCAAGGTTTATTTTGTAAAAAGGAAGAAATATGCTCATATGTAATATCAAGAAATATTTTGTAATAGAGAAAATATATATTACTATACGAAATTATAAAATATTTATAGTTATTTTGCTTTTTATGTAATTGTACAAATTATTTTGAAAAAAGAAAGAAACATAATCATATTGCATAAAAACCGTGTCTTAACAACTATTACATAAAAGTTGTCTTTTTGGTGTCTTATTTGAATTAGGCATTTTTGTTGTGTTTTGCCAAAAAAAAAAAATGGCCATATGATTATAAGGTTAATAGTGGGTAAGCTCTATGACTATTACAATGTTGAATGCTTATAAAGTAGACTTATGGGACATCACACGATCCTATCATCAAAGCATTCATTTTGACAAAAGTACAATAACAACACACGCATTAAGGACATGGTCATGCATAACAAAGTCACTCCCATGCCTTTTTGAACAAATAAGGTAGAAAGGTCACAAAGCGTACAACATAGTACCATGGTCGTGCGCATGAGTGTGTCCACATAGCCGAATTTGCCCATAGGGCACGACCACATAACATGGTTGTACACCATCGTCTATCAAATTAGTAGAGTTATGCAAAATTGCATGACCTCATAACATGGTTGTGTGCCTTATTTTGTGCAATTAGGGCAGAATTATTCCAAAAGACACAACCATATAACATGGTTATGTGCCATTATTTCACACTTAGCCAAGAGCTACATACACATAACTTCATAACACAGTCGTGTGTTTGGCTTTGGCAATCAACCAAAAAATAGCCTAAAGCGCATGACCTCATAACATGGTTGTGCGTTTTCTTGTCTACAATTAAAGCAAAATTATGTTAAAAGACAAGGCCATAAAACATGGTCATAGGCTATTGTTTAACATGTAGCTAAAATCTCCATAATAACGCGACCTCATAACGTGCTCGTGTTCCTTTGTGTAAGAAGTAGGCAAAAATATCCTAAAGCACATGACCTCATAACATGGTCATGTGCATGCACATCAAAATGCACCTGAAACCAGAGAGGGCGCATGACCTAGAGATATGGTCGTATGCTTGCGACTTAAAATCATACTAGAGATATTCAAATGTGCACGACGAGCTGACATGGATGTGCTCCTTCTTGTCTCCACTAAGGCAGAATTCTATGAAGGTTTATGGTCGTGTGACATAGTTGTGCGCCTTAGTGTCCCAATGTGCCATACATCTTTAAAAGCGTACGACCTTTTGACATAGTTGTGTTATTTTCAAATTCCTCCTTTTTAAACACTACGCTTTTGCCTTTCTCCCTTCTCTTCTTTCCTAAACGCTAGACCCGGTCATGCCAACCTTCGCCCCTACCATTATTCTTATTCTAGCCTTTTCCTTATGAAACCTCAATCAAAACTTCTCCCCATCACGTTTAATTCTAATTTTTACCATCTGTAAGCAGTAAAAGACCACCACCAAGCACCATCTTGGATCTTCAAGCACCTCACCTATACTAGGTGGTACTCCCATCTTTAGGAAGGATGATCATACAACAAGGTATGCCATTCTTACCAAATGACCTATTTTACCCACCACATTCATAGATGTAGGTGCTCTTACCAATATAGGTTTACTTGATGAAGTTGAAGAGCACATTTAGGTCCTTCAATGGGAGAAATTTACTGACTTTCATACCCTTACCTATAAGAAATTGACGTTAGAATTCCTAGCTAGCTTGTATGTTGAAATTAAAAAGGTAGGTGGGTATTATCCCTTTGGTACCATTAACTTTCAATTGTTTAACAAGCGTTATACCCTATACTTAGATGAGATTGCCTATGCTTTTCAACTTAAGAATGAGGGGTATGATGTGTGTTTAATGGATTTGAACACTCAAACCGCTTGGGAATCTTTGGGTGGGCATTCTCCTTACGAAGCATGAACTACTAAAATTTTAGAAATCAAAGATCCCTCCTTGTACTACATGCACCATTTGTTTACTGCTTCTAGAACATGAAGAGGAGAGAGCACTGGGGTAATGAGTCAAATTGAGTTGTTATTTTTATGGTGCATGAAATGTGAGCATACCATTAACACTGCTTGGTGGCTAGTTAATCATATGGGTAGGGTGGCTAAGAGGAATTCCGATGGGATACATATTGGTGCCTTTGTGACTATCCTTGCATATCATATGGGAACCTGTGACCCCACCTCCACTTCCCGTCTCATAAAATTTATGAGTGACTTTTGTTTGTCTTATAAGAATATGTTACATATTGAAATTATGCGAAAAGAGGGAAATCAATGTGTGCTTATTCATGAAGTGCAAGTGAAAATGAGCAATGAAAAAGGTGTTGGACCCCAAGATGTGCCCATGGTTGAACCCACCACTCAAGTTCCACTTCCTTTTTCTATGGGACAATTCGAAGCGATTTTAGTGCATATGGAATTTAGGTTAGCACATATGGATAACCACCAATCTGTCTTTGAGGAAAAGGTGCATGGAAGACTTGTAGATTTGGACAGTTGAATGGTTGAAATGGATGAGCGTGTGCAAGCTTAGTTTGAGCACATTGGGTTTTCTCATCCTCCTCCGCCCATAGACTAATCATCCTATCTTGCTTTTATTTTTTTTCTTCTTCTTCCTTTAGGGCTTGGTTATTTTTGTTAATGTTTTAATAACTTGTAGATGTTTGGTTTTGAATTATGAACTCATCTGGTGTTGGCTATAACTTGTGGAGAGCATTGCATTTGCAATGTTGTACTTCCTATGATTTGTGTGATTGTGGAATTTTGGTTATGTGTTATTTTCTTGCGATCTTTTAATGATTGGAATGCTGCTCTTATGGTCTCATAATCAAGTCTTTTATTGTACTTGCTTATGTTTTGCTTGAGAATCATAGGATATCTCGATTATTCTCCCTCACTTTGAAAGGGAAGTCCATTTCCTTTGCTCTTTAATTTTTGCAGTCTATCATTGAGGACAATGATGTTTAAGTTTAAGGGATTTTTTCTTTTATGTCTTCATTCTTCATAACATTTAGTTCTAAACTTCATATCAATTTGCTTTTGTGTAATCAAGTTATTCTTTTTTGAGTTTGATGCTAAGTTAGCATGCATTTGTGGCTAGTTTTGGATCTTGGTTTTAAGGTGAAAAATCGATGAAGAATATTTATAATATTTGTTTGAAATTGGTTGAGTAAATTTCCTTTGTGATAACTACTTGAGCTTGACAATCATATTTGTATTGAAAATTGGTTGAACACATTAGACCTCTTTATACACCATTGGCAAATTAGGAATGTCTCTATAAGATACTTCACATGCCAATCAATTTTGTAAAGTGGGTAGATCAACTATAATAAATCAAGCCTTTTTACATTGTGTAGACCAACAATCTATTTTCTAAAGTGGGTAGATCAAGTATAATAAATCAAGCCTTTTTTTTTAAACAATAACAAATGTACTAATAAAAAGATATAATAATAAATATATAATTTTTATATTAAATAACATGATAATAGTATAGTAATATAATTATACTATTATTATAATAATCTATAATTGTATATTGCAAACAATATAGTAATATATATTATCAATAAAATTATATTAAATTACATTAAAAAATATATAATCTGTAGAATAAAAATTTAAATATGTTAAGGTAGGATAAGTACAAATGTTAATAATATTTGAACTTGGGGAATTTATTGATCCATTCACTATATTGTGTGCATTTAATTTTCCCACTCAGTGAAACACCAATCGCTGTGTTCAGTCCAATCCCGAGGTTTAAGGGACATGATGAACCTAAAACCTATGAAATTAAAAGAAAAACAATTGATTAGCAAGTGTAATTTTTTTATTCAAATACTTGCCAAAATATTTGCTATATACCAATAATAATTTGTTTCACTGAACCTAAATAATATTGTAGTGTAACTTTAAATACACAAACCAACTTGGTTCGTATACTTGCTTGGGTATTAATAAAGTTTGTCATTATTATATAACCGCATTGTATGTGTCCACTTCCTATGAAATTAACATAATCAAAGTTGTCTTGCTTAAGTTTCTTACATCCACTCTCCAGATGGCTTGTATCATTACAGAGTGCACATTTTTTTTTCTTGCCTTTCTAGTTTTTGTTTTCTGTTGCTAACCTTTATGCTTGTAATATCTAGATCTCAAACTCCATGGGCTACATCATTTATTTTTGGTGTGCCTTTTGTAATGCCAACATTCTCTAGTTGCTTTGTCAATCACATACCTCCATTTGAAATTTCATCAAATGTTGAGGTAGATTTAGATATTAGCGAACATATTTTGCTACATTTTGTTGTTAGTGCACCATAACAAAACATAACAAGGACATCCTCATCTAAATTTTCATCATTCAAGTGACTATTAACTTCAACTTTTACATTTTGGTCCATCTTCAAATAAAAATGATCATGGTATTTGTGGCAATCCTTCTAATTTCATCACAAAGGTTGTATGTCGACAGGGAAACCGGTATGACTCCAGCAACTTACATGAGCAATTGATGCTTTCATCTTGATAATTAAAGATTTCCTTTCAAATGTGGTCTGCGTTGTGCCATTTTTGGATAGCACCGTCTTGTTGGACAACATCACCATTTAAAACATAAGCAAACTCTTTTATTAAGTCACTTTGAAATCTAAGAAATGCTGATGGGGTGTACACATTTGCAACTTGGATCTCATATGCTCATAATACACTTGTGCTCATAGGTTCTGCATAAAAACTACCATGATCGACTTTGTTTTCATTCTCTCGTATTTTTGCCAAACCTATATCAACATTTTTGACAAATTCAGTGAGAGTCAATCTTCATAAAAGAATGCATATCTTCACATCTAGAAGTCATTCGCATACATACATAAAATTGTTCTTTTAAATATGATTTAGCCTGCATCTTTCAATCCTTATGCATTGTTGCTATTCACCCATTTTTTTGTAGTCCATATTGGCTAAACAATGCCATCCATAAATTTTCAAACTCATCACCATCCAATCTAGCAACTATACAGCTCATCAAATTACTAGTAAATGATGTTTTTTTTTTATTTCATAAGTAATGTTTCGCTTTAAATGCCAAATGCATAACCTCTATGTAGCATGAGGCAACGCTTCCTTCATAGCAACACACATTTTCCTATCTACATCTGCAACAACAGTAATTGTTTTCTTATTCCCCATGCAATGAAGAAACGTATTCAACCCGCACATATGAGTTTATGGTCTCATCCTGTAGGAGGGCAGAACCAAAGATGATTGACTATAACCGATTAGCATGATAACAAGATAATTATATAAATTTCTTTATAGCATGAATCAAATGCAACCATATATCCAAAACATGAATAATCTAATAAACACCATGAGTCTGCAGTGAATATGTTACCTAGTTGTTCATTTGGGTTCATAGTCTTTTCCATATAGAATGATGAATCACCTTGATTCTTAGCCTCAAAGTAACCAAACATTCTCTCCATGTTGCCTCCAATAATAGTAGTTGGTGTTCTACAGTAATATAATTGTACATGTCTTTGTTTATTTAAGATCGATTTTGGTGTCCATCGCCCTCATGGGATAAGTAATCAATAATATGACTAGTTTTTATGCTAACACTTTGCATTACCTTGACTTAAACCTTCTCACCATACATTGTTATTCTATGAGACACAAGGTAATTCACATGATACATAGGCATAAATGGATGGTTGTGGTCCAAGACAAAGTCAAACACATGCCACTATTTGTTTTTGGTATAGAAATTGACATAGAATAAAGCACTACATTGCACCCATGTCTCATGTTTTGGTCATCGTTTACGTTGAGTGGGGCAAACATCCACAATATATTTATTGCCTTCTTTTGAACATACCCATTTATGCATACGTTCTTCTCCTCTTATAGATTTTCTAGAGTTCCTTTTATGAATTCCAAATCCAACATGTTTGCTGTAATTCAAATAAAAAGTTTTTGCATCTTTTCATGTATCAAATACCATTCTTTTCACATCATCCACTGTTAAATTTTATACATTGATAGTGCCATTCATTTGAGAGGCATTTTTAGCTTCAATTTCCCGATTTGTCATAGCATGAAGTAAGTTGAATTCATTGGCTTTATCAACTTCATGATAAGTGTTCTCGTCACATTCGTTGGTTGGATCAGGTACATCAAATGCAACTTTCTTTCCTTTATCCATATATATTCTATGCATATGCAAAGTGTTGAACAAAATAAGATGTAATTATCCAACTAGAGGGTGCAAATAAGAATAAGACTATTGTAGACCATATAATTATAGCCTCATATTAAAACAATCATGATAGATAATTTTCTATTATTAGTAATAAGTTGTGACTGTGATTCATTACGTGAATGATAGATATTTTGTTGTTGGCGTCATGACTAGGTAATAATAATGTTGGAGAAACGTACAATTTGATCATTGAAGAAATGAATGGTTAATACTTGCTTTTTGCAATTGATATAATTCACACACCATCATTTACGAAAGGGTATCTCTAAGGTTAAATATATAGTTGACACCACTTCAAGTTACTAGATGAAATGGAAAATTGGGATAATAATCCATATCTTGTTGGTTTTGATGATCATACTTATCCATCAATTACAAATTATTGCAATCTAATAATTCTTTTATTTTTATAGTTGGTAAACCATAATGGATAGTCCATCACAATTTGATTCACAACCAGATCAATTGATTATGTGATTACATAAAAACCAAGACATCCCGATGCATATAAATATTTAAAAAATAATAGGAAAAATTAAAAAAACATGGTAGGAAAAAAAATTAAACAACTCAATAGATATAAATAAAAATAAATTAAATATTTGCTTACTAAATAACATACACCTTGATCTATAAGCTGTTAATATCTTCTATACTTCATATCAATTTCATTTGAGCACATATTAGAAGCCAATTGATTCAATATGGGAGTTGTCTTTACAAGTGAGGAGAGGAGGAAGAAAGAAAACTTTGTCCCTTGCCCCAAGCAAATATTGGTTCTGAAAAAAGTCACCAAATAACTAATTCTTTACATATGTTACGAATACATCTAAGTTAAGCACTATGCACAAAATATCACATTCATTATCTTCTATCTATAGGCATAATATTGTGATCCTCTTCCATGAAGGTCACCTATATGAACTTTCTCACAACTTTACAAAAAACTTACGTAATTTTCATTATTAGGCTCCATGCATAAATCCAAAAAGAATGAGACATTTTCTCAATTAGGGATAGGGAGTTGCTTTTATGGAATCATCAACTTGAACCAGGTCATCAAAGATATTAAATGCATAAAGGTATTACAAAGAAAATAACCAAATGAAGAGTAATAAAAGAAAAAGAAAAATTAATAGGAGGAAGACATAAGCATGAAGTAGTAAGATCCAACCCCCTCCTCCCCTCCCCCCAAAAAGAAGACCTAGGTGAGGGTCCTTTGCCATGTTGTTGAGGGTCATTATTTATACATGCTTGTCTGTCTCTTGAAACTACAATGCTTTGTTTTTAAACTAAATAAAGAATATAAGTTATATATTTTTTTGTCCTACCACCCAAGATTAATATAAGAGATTATCATTGGTTACGACATAGTATAAAGCTAGACAAAAAACTCATAATCTCTTATATGAGATTCTATTCATATGGTAGGGTGAGATTGGGAAACAAAAAGATTACCAAAACATGTTTTCTTTTTCATATTGTTTGACAATATCTTGATAAAGATGTATGCAATGTAATGTAATGTGTGTTCACTTATTCACTGACCCATAAACCCAAAAGCAACATTAATAGTCATATTAGTATCAGATTCAATAGAAGAGTTAGATAACAAACAGAAAACAGTTTTTTTGTAAACAAAAGAAAAAAAACAAGTGAGTTTGGCTTCATAGTAGAATGCTGAAAACAGTATATTAAACATTATATTTCAGTTGCAAAATTATAAGTTATATCGCCTGTGCACATGTCAAAATTAACCACAATATCAACAAAAATCATACAACCAGAACAACCATAAGCAAAAAAAAAAAAAAAAAGGACCAAAATAACAAATCAAATAAAAAATAAGAAGACCAGAACAACCTTAATCACAATAACCAATCAAATTATTCAACCACAACCCTCAATAAAAAAATTTTAAAAAATAAACCCAAGAATCCTAGCACAGAATCCCATTTCTCATCCTAGCAAATGGAAAATAAAAATGATTCATCTCTAATTCAATATCGCAAATAATAAACAACTAACTTTTAAAAATAATCAAAACTTTCAGATTTATAAAAACCATTTGCAATTTTGAAAAGTGAGGTGCCAAACACACACGTCGATGTACATTGGTTCGCATCCTTCATAGTAACAATCCACTCAAAGGAAGCATAATAATCATACCTAATTTGAGATAAAATTTAAAAAAAAAAAAAAAAAGGCATTTGGTATGATGCTAATTAACCAAACTGATCACACTATATAAGAGACTACGGTCATAATCCACAATTCGTAAACAAACTCAGTTTGTTGTCCAAGTGACCAAAAGAAATGTTTGATAGTGAGAATTGAAGTCATATAAATAAAGAAAGAAGAGGTAAATCAAAACTTTTGAGTTCCCTCTTCTTTCTTTATTTTAAAATAAACATTAGATAAAAATATTACATTTTCATAATTATAGAAATTTAAAAATATACATTAGATAAAATGTCATTCATTAATATCATGTATAAGCAAATATAATTTCGTATATACCTTTATTAAGTACAAATTATATAATTTTCAAAGATTCAAACCATATATTTGTTTTGCTTTTTTTGAGTTTAACAAAGAATAATCCCACCATTGCAAAAAGGGTTACCCTTATGGCTAATGAACTTGTCATGACGAATAACATTACAACTAAAGTAGTGGAATCAGGGGCAGGCGTCAATATTAGAGTCTTGACCCAACTTCATTCACAACCATAAGTCAAGTTTTCTTAATAAATCTGCTTGACTAGCTAGCTAGTTGCATTTTGTATCACAAGCTTCAACTGTTGTACTTTATCCTAAATTACATCAAGGCAGCTAGCATTATGGGAAATCATTATAAATAAAACCTTGCCATCGAAGCAAAAGAGGTATATAGTTGAACCATGGTAATATGTTGATCATAGAAAATGCATACAACCAGTAAGAAGGGACTTTTGCTCAGATTAGAAAACCTTATTCAAGTGTCTACTCTTCACTAAGATCAAGCCATATGCACGTGACAAAAGAGCACCAAAAATGGTGATTGCAAGTAAAACTAAGAAAAATTCCCACTACATTTTAAAGAAATAGAAATAAGAAAAGACACTTGATAAAAGTAATAAAGCACTTTCAAACGCCTTTGGCCAACATACAAAGTCCAGGCAATGGAAAGCTGGCAAAAGCTAATACCAATTGAACTCTACCCATAGCATGTTATTATTTACGTTGATGTCATAGGAAGATCAGCTAAAATCACAAAAACATAAAAATAATTTTATGATTAGTACAGCAGACACTCTACTTTAAGGTTTAGACTTCTCTATAAAAATAGTTTTCACAATTCAATCTCATCACAATCTGATAAGAACATAGCAATCTGTCCATTGCACGAAGGCACAAGCTCTTTGCCAGACTATTTGTGAACATTGAAAAACATTGCAAGTAAATTAGCAGAACAAATGCCCAAGGTGGTACTAAGTATTGGATGTGTAATGCAAAAACCATCTTCCCAAAATAAATTTAATAACTTTAGGCCGTTTTTAGGATTTTTTTTTTTTCAGTTTTATCTTTAGTTAATTTCATTATTTAAATAATTTTGAAATTATCATCCTATATTCTATCAATGGTAAATTTTTCCTTTTTTTTATTTTTTAATAAAGAGAATCAATTTACTTTATTTTATTAGTTTATTTGTGTTATCTCTTTTTTTGGAGTTTTTATTTATATTTATATTTTATTATATAGAGATTTCGTGTTACTGAATTGGTTTTTCCGTTGTCCTTACTGGCTAAGTTGATGCAAGTAAGAAACCTCGGTGTTTAATAGGGCTATAGAAGGTACATGGGGCACAACTGCTTGCTGTCGATTTTAAGTGAGTACTTGTTTGAGTTCTCACAATACCGAGATAAAATCCATATAAGCGGCTACAAGGATAATTTGCACTCACCATTAAACTATAGCTCAATTTTATAATATGATAATATAAAATTATCATGAAACTTGCACTCATAGCCTTGAAACTATAGCTCAAATTTTATAATGATAATATAGCTATTTTTTTTTTATCATCAAAATCATTAAACTAATAAGTATTCAAGATCAATTTTTAATGAATGTTTCAACGGATAAAATTTCAATTACTTTCCTAATTTTTTTTAAAAAGTTCATATTAGTCTAAATTAATTTTTTGATTAATTTAACCTCCTATTCTATTATTTAAAGGCTATTTAAATCCAAAAAATGAAAAATTCATATTATACATATATAAATTTATTAAAAGAATATAAAATAATTAGAAAATAAAATAATGTCATTTTTATCCTTAATAACAATCTATAATCTCTAATTAATATTTTTTTAATTCTTATCGTTATCTCAAAATCTTCTGTATTTAGCTTTGCAAGTTTAATTTTCATCTCACACTTATTTTTAGTTCAATCTCCTTTTATAATTAAAGTAAAAGTAATTTTAATTTTACATGTCAAAAATAAAAATATGTAACATATTTAATCTTTATATACATACAACAAATTATTTTAAAGATATTTTCATCATAAAATTTTTTCTTAATCTTAACTCGACTTTTAGGATCATTATTTAGAGAAATTAATTACTTAAATACACAATGTCAACGTAAAAGATGTATTTTTCAAATATGTGTGTGTGTAACATGAAAATAATATATAACTTTATTATTAGAGAAGTATATTTATAAATATCTAATAATACTATTTTAACAATGAATTGATATAAAGTTAAAATTTTCAAGAAAATTATTTTTAGAATGATTCAACTATTTTAGAAATAAATTACTAAATTTCAAGTTGAGAAGTACAAAAGACTAAATCCTAATATGAGAGAAATTTTTTTTTAAAGTATGTATTACTAATATTTACAATAATATCTATCTATTTGAGAAAAAATATTTTACTTTTTAATTTATTTTTATATTTTGAACATAAATTTATTCATTTAAAATAATAAAGTTTATTTTTTATTATTTAAATAATCTTTAAATCCTATTATAGGGCTAAATGAACCAAAAGCATAAATTTTGACTAATATGTAAATTTTCAAAAAAGGCCAATTAAACTTTTATCCACTAAAAAACTATTTGAAATACTTATAATATTTTAGTAACTTTCATGATAAAAAAATTAGTTATATGACTATAATAGAATTTAGATTATAGTTTGATAACTATGGTTGCAAATTTTTCGCAAGTACAAAGTGGGCAGTGGCTTGGGTTTGGTGATGGAGTGTTTTCAAGTCCTAAAATGTTTAAATGATTACAGGATTGTAGGATTTTGAAGATATTGGGAGAGGTTGTGATTGAGGGTTGAAGGGCTCCTTAGCTCAGGTTCATGTTTATCACACTAATGATGTTGTTGAGCTACCAAGTTGGGCAGTTTTGATGGATCTTCTTAGATGTTGAGTTACTAAGTTTGGTAGTCTAGATGAGTCTTCTTAGACTATGGTTGAGTGTCTTGAGTCTCTCTAGTTCAAACTCTACAAGACATATTATATCTCTATAAAACAGATGACGGTGAGAGGAGAATCCAATCTCATGCATAAAAGTCTATTATGATGTTTAAGTTAGAAATTACAAGAGATAAAGTGAGAGTCTATAGAAGAGTAGAATGAATGAAATACCTAATTGAGACACTTTATATAGTAATTGGGGTGGATGTGTTGGATGAGGACTCTATTTCTATTTAAATCCAAAAAATGAAAAATTCATATTTTAATTATATAAATTTATTAAAATAATATAAATAATTAGAAAATAAAATAATGTCATTTTTTATCCTTAATAACAATCCATATAATCTCTAATTAATAATTTTTTAATCTTATTTTTATCTCAAAATCTTTTTTTATTTAGCTTCTCAAGTTTAATTTTCATCTCACACTTATGTTTAGTTCAATCTCTTTTTATAATTTTAAAAGAGAGAAAATTCATTATTTTTCTTATTTAAAGTAAAATGAATTTTAATTTTACATGTCGAATATAAATATAACATATTTAATCTTTATATACATACAATAAATTATTTTAAAGGTATTTTCATCATAAAAATTTTTCTTAATATTAACTTGATTTTTAGGATCACTATTTGGAGAAATTAATTACTTAAATACACTAGATCAGTGTAATAGATGTATTTTTCAAATATATGTAAATGCGACGTGAAAATAATAGATAACTTTATTGTTAGAGAAGTATATTTATAAATATCTAATAATACTATTTTAACAATGAATTGATATAAAGTTAAAATTTTCAAGAAAATTATTTTTAGAATGATTCAACTATTTTAGAAATAAATTACTAAATTTCAAGTTGAGAAATATAAGAGACTAAATTCTAATATGAGGGAAAACTTTTTTTAAAGCATGTATTATTAATATTTACAATAATATCTATCTGTTTGAGAAAAAAATATTTTTATTTTTTAATTTATTTTTATATTTGGTACATAAATTTATTCGTTTTAAATAATAAAGTTTATTTTTTACTATTTAAATAATCTTTAAATCCTAGTATAGGGCTAAATGAACCAAAAACATAAATTTTGACTAATATGTAATTTTTCAAAAAAATTTAAAAGGCCAATTAAACTTTTGTCTGCTTAAAAACTATTTGAAATACTTATAATATTTTAGTAACTTTCATGATGGAAAAAATTAGTTATATGACTATAATAGAATTTAGGTTATAGTTTGATAACTATATCTGCAAATTATTCACAAGTACAAAATGGGAAGCGGCTTGGGTTTGGTGATGGAGTGTTTTCAAATCCTAAAATGTTTAAATGATTACAGGATTGTAGGATTTTGAAGACATTGGGAGAGATCATGATTGAGGGCTGAAGGTTCCTTAACTTAGGTCCATGCTTATCACACCAAAGATGTTGTTAAGCTACCAAGTTGGGCAATTTTGATGGATCTTTTTAGATGTTGTTGAGTTACTAAGTTTGGTAGTCTAGATGGGTCTTCTTAAACTATGGTTGGGTGGCTTGAGTCTCTCTAGTTCAAACTCTACAAGATAGATTCAGTTTCTACAAAACAGATGAGGGTGAGAGGAGAATCCAACCTCATGCATAAAAGTCTACTCTGATGCTTAAGTTAGAAATTACTTAAGAGATAAAATGAAAGTATATAAAAGAGTAGAATGGAAGACAAACCTAGTTGAGACCCTTTATATAATAATTTGGATAGATGTGCCTGTATTGGATGAGGGCTCTATTATCTTTCTGATGAAGATTATGCTTTTCTAATGAAAATAAGAGATGAGCTGAAGAGTCATGTATATAAATCGACCTAACATAAGTCTATAAGCCGAGAGACTAATCTTATACAAAGTTAGACTTATGATAAGTTGAATGGTTTATGCCTGTGGTATTGAGTAGAGCCTTATATAAAAGTGGGCCGAACCCTTTTTAGTGAGGGTAGTATCTCCAACTTTTATGTGAATTTTATGTTGTGTATATGTCTACCCCTATTAGTGGACCTCAATAGGTGCAATGTCGGTTTCCTCATGATATGGATGTTATACTTCGAATACAAATGCTGCAGGGAATGCTCGGGCTATTAAGGTTGCTATTGAAATTATAGTTCGAGATTCATTTAGTAATGTGATGATTGTAATAGAGAAGAAGCTTTCAGAGGTCATAGACATTGTAACAGCCAGGCTTTGGCAATCTGTTATGGTTTACGTATTGAATGAAACTGCATTTGCTAATCTTGAATGTAGAAACAAATACTTTTGCTTTGATTCAGTAACTAAAAGGCCATGATCTCAGCCCTAATCACCTATTATGAGAGGATATCTTGCACAATGTTCAAGTCTTATTTTCTATGGATTTTCATTTTATTCCTAAGAGAGTTAATAGTGCTGCTTATAATATAGCTTAATGGGCTCTTTATGTGGACGAGAAAGTAGTCATGATGAAGGATGTCTCTTCCTATAGTTTCTATTGTTGTCGATAATGTTTTCTCTTTTTATTCTTTGATTAAAAAAAAGTTGAGTAAAAGTTGTTTTTAAGTAATTAAAAAAATTACCATGATAAACTACTACAAATTAAAAAAAAAGATTTTCTTTAATACGAGAAAGAGATTAAAATTAGTAAAGACGAGATAATGTGCTACTTTTTTTTTTTTTATTATTCTAGATTTTATTTCAATTATATATATATATATATATATATATATATATATATATATATATATATATATATATATATATATATATATATCAAATTTATTTTTATATAATTGTTTATTATTTGTCAATATAAAATTTTTTATATGA
>CATIWR010266690.1:0-48095 GCA_949677035.1 Omphalea diandra | reverse complement strand
CTTCTTCTTCTTCTTCCTCTTCTTCTTCTTCCTCTTCTTCTTCTTCCTCTCTTTCTTTCTTCCTTATCTCTCTCTTTCTTCTACTGTACCTCACATCTAAGCCTTTAATTCTGATCCTAAAGGGTCAAAAATTCCACTTGTAAGCCTATTGGAACAAGACAAAATCATGGTGTTGCATTCCTATTGGTTGGAAGTTCACTTTTCTCTTTTAGTCCCTCTTCTTCACTCATTAAGCACCTCCATCCATCTCTTAATTCTTAGATGCTCCTTATACTTTAAAATAAGCTCTATAACACCATTATTTATGATGTTATAACATGCACACAACATAAAACAATTTGCCATGCAACTATATAAACATTGCATATATGTTCAAATGTCCTAAATGCAATGGTGTAAGTGTCATTATCGTGCTTCTACAATTCACATGTTTAAATGATTATTTATCCAATGCATATGTTCATGTGGGATTTCATATCATTTATGCAATGAATATGTTCATGTGATAATGTCAATGAATGTGGATAGAGATGTTATAATATTTTTCTTTACCCTTTTTAAGTTCTTGTACTGGTACATTTTGATTTCCAGATTCTACAATACTGAGCTTCATATCATGAGCCTAAGTGGCTAGTTCTTTAAAAGACTAGGGCTTAATCCCTTGAAGGATATAATGAAGTCCCCAGTGCATGACTTTGATACACATGTCAATTCCAGAACCTTTATAAAGATGATTTTTGCAGTTCAAGCTTAAATTCCTTAATCTCTATATGTAGTCAATGATTAGCTCATTTTAGATTGATGGGTATCAATAAGTTTGATGATAGTAATGATATGTCACATGCTATAAAAGTGGTTAAGGAACTCATGCTCTAACTATTTTTGACTATCAATAAATACTTCAAATCTGTGTACCAATCCAAAGCATTCCCTTTGAGTGATCAAACAAATTATTTGACAAAAAGATCTCCATATGTTCCAGCATCATTGCATGTTCCAACAAAGTGAGCAACATGTTGTCTAGGGGTTTCCTTTGCCAACAAAATGCTGAAATTTTAATGGCTAATAATTCTTAGGCATTTTCAACCTGTCAATCCTTTGAGTATATGGTTTGGCATGAATATAGGAAGGCTAAAATTGTGATCTCAACTTGATCTTTAATCTTTATGAGTTCTTTTAATGAGTAGCAAAAATGGAACCATCAATAGCCAGTTGAATGGTCTTTGCAACCTTTGGAGTAGTAGTAGTTTCAACAATCTCTTACAACTACTTTGAGGTTTTAACAGTAGGAGCTTTCCATTTTTGGTTCTTAACCTTATTTAACAAAGTTTTAATTTGAGCATCTTTATCAGCATTTGCAATATTAAGATGTTCCACCATGTTCGTTAGATTGACTATTTGTTCCTCTACAGTCGATGTGATTGTAGTCATCGCCATCATAACACCACTTGATGGTATACAAAGAGAGGTTAAACCAAATCTGCCACTAGCATCGGTAAATATCTCACCAAAGGTTAGCCTTTTAGGTGTGGAAGTGAGTAAGAGTGGATCATTTTCAATTGCCCCCAGTACTTGTGAAAGGACAAAGGATTCTTGTGGAAGAGGAATTGATCAGTATAGATGTCAGTAATAGACTTAGTTTTTAAATTGAAATAGGACTAGCATCAACAATGAAAGCATTTTAAGCCTTCAGCTCAGCAATCTTACGGGCAAAGTTCTTTATTGTTCGAGAAACTAACTTGGATTGCATGTTGAGATAATTGATTTGCACTTTAAAAATAAGAGATGGAAGGCAAAAATGGTCCCCACTAGGCGTGCCAAAAATTTGTACACACAAATTTCATGACTAAAAATTAAGATAAGAAAAAGCACGTACAAGTTATCAAATTTATAAAAAAGCATATTACAATCTCGATTAATTTCTTTACAAAGAAATGGATCCTCTGATTTGACTCTTCAAATGAAAATTAGATACAAGGTTTGAATGGCCTTGATCTTTAATTAAGGATGAAATACTTCATTTGATTTTGGAGAAAAGTACCAAGTGTGATTTAAGGGTGTTATAGCTTAATCTCAAATCAAAGATGGATCTTCACCTTATGGAACTTGAAGGCTTGGAGACTTAGAAGACTTGAAGACTTAGAGGCTTTACTTTGTAGAGAGATGCCTTTTTGCATATGATTGTTTGGTGCATAATTTGCATATATTTCATAACTAATTCCTTTTGAATATCGATTATCTTATGTTAATTTTGCATTTGCAAATGATTAAATAAAGTAAATTTATGTTTTATAGGAGAGAAATGGCCAAAAAGTGTGAAAGAAGCCATGATAATTCCATATTACTAATTCTTGAGCATTGCTTAGAATTTTAGGTATATCTCCCTTTACAAACCTCTAAATGTAATGATTTAAGAGTAATTACAAAGCTAAGACATAGGGACATAACTTTTATGTTTTATTTTTGAGCTAATTCATCCATCTTCATGGTAAAAAATAAGTTGCAACTATGCATGACTTTGATACTTTTAGACATGGCCATGCTCCTTCCAGATACTGTTTTGTACCATCAAAATAGAAAATTAAGACCATGATATAGCTAGAAGACATGACATGCCTAAGTGATCACAAAAAGGCATGGTTGTATGAATGGTCATGCGCTCGAGAAAGATAAAAATGGGATTTTCAAATCTCCTCCATTTTCTTCATTTTCTAATTTCCCAAGCTTCTTACTTAGTAAATACCTCGATAGTACTATTTAAGGAGGCAAAACCACATCAATAACCAAGGAATAAGGGGACAATAATCATTAAATAACCACCTAAAATGCTAAGAAATCCATCAAGCAAAGGTTTAGGAGCAAAGAGGAGTAAGAAGGCAATCATTCAAGAGCTCAAGAATTGAAGCGTATAGCTTCCAATATCATTAGTTTGATTGTTTCTTATTCTTTTTTTTGAAGCGTATAGCTTCCAATATCATTAGTTTGATTATTTCTTATTCTTTTTCTTCCATTATGAGCTAATTTTATCTATGTTATAGCTTCATATGGATCTTGTTTAACTCTAATGATTATCTTAAGTTCCTTTGGTTTTATTCATTATTGTATTAGCAATCATTATGTGTTTATGGTTATTGATTAAAGGGCCCTTAATCATATTAAGTTTTATGAACTGACTATCAAGAGATATTTTTCATGAAATAGACCATTAATGATTCCCTTAATCTATTATGTATTGAGAGACCATAATAGTTTAGTATTATCACTTGGATCTTGCTTTGTTTGACAATAACATATTGTTTAACTATTGTGTTGAGAGACCTTTAGTTTAACATGTTCTTCTATGTTAATTGATAATTGAGAGAGAATAATTAATCACCTAAGTGATCCAATAGTAACACCGGATGAATGAATCAATTGAAAGAAACATTAAAAGCCATATGTAGTTAACAAGTGAAATTAAACCCCTAGCTAACTTCTTCTATTGAATGTTTTCTTTGCAAATACTTTGTTTATAGCTTATTTAGTTTTACTTTTTAGTTTAAACCATCTTTCAATTAGGTTTTCTAGATAATACAAGGAATAAAAAGCTTAGTACTTAGTGTGCAATCCTCAGGGGAACATATTTGTACTCTTGTACACTTTATTACTTGATAACTTATACACTTGCAGCTCAAGGGGCTATTTATATAGCACTAACCCATCAACCAAGTTTTTGGCACCATTGCCAGGGATCAATAGCATTAATACTAAGCATTTATTTCTATATTAATCTACAATTTTCTTTTTGTATAGTTTGTGTTTCTTATTCTTTTATTTCTTATACATAAATTGAACTTCATGACATGGATGCGCTCAAGACACTATAAGCTTAAGTATTTATTCTTACCAAGTAATTAAATTCTATGAATTATAATGTAGTTTGTTATTCTTTTTCTCAGGTGGTATGCAAATTGTGTAAGGAGATTGGCCATACAAGTATAACATGCCAAATTGGAAATTCTTTTGCATAAGATTAAGTAAGTTTTATAGGGAATTTCAATTACCAACCCTACCATCCTTATATTAATACCTCCAATTTTGGTTGGCAAAAACACCCAACTTTCCTTGGACTAATAGCAATTATTTGAATCCCAATCTTTAACCTCCTCTTGTTTTCATCAATCACCAATCTACCAACCCCAAGAGGTGTCTAACCTAGAAAGCATATTGGAAGAATTCATCATTAAAACTGATGCTAGATTGCATAAACAAGATGAGATGATATGGAAATTTTAAGCAAAGATTGATTTATTTGTATAGCACCATTCCTCCTCCATCCAAAACCTTGAGAACCAAGTAGGACAAATAGTTAATGCCTTCAATGTTGGATCTTTTGATATCTTACCTAGCACCTTCGAACCTAATCCTAGGGAGCAAGTGAAAGCAATTCAATCAAGAAGCGATGAGGAGATCAATTCAAAGGTAAAAAAGGAGGAAGGAACCAAGGGTGAAGAATACAAAGATAAAAGGCTAAATAAGGAAGATAACCCGAAGAAGAAACTCAATTCTTATATGCCTCCAATACCTTTTCCTTTAAGATTAAAGAAGCATATGGAGAACAAAGAGCTCATCAAGGAAGGAAAACTTAAAGGAAAGCCACCAACAGAGGAGGAGAGATACTTGAGCATTGATAAAAAAAAAAAAAAAAGAAGAGTATGAACATAAAGCTTGTCAACAAAAAGAAGCAAATTTCAAGCTTGAACAATCTGGACCAGTAAAAGATGAAAAGGGTTTTATTGTCAAAGAATGCAAGGTAATTAATTCTTTTCCTTTTAAAATTCATGACAATAACCCATCTTCATTCTTCCTTATTGAGGGATTGAACTATGATGAGGTAACAAAGACACATTTTTATCTTTTGTATTCTCATCACTTTGAATTACACCCATTGCCTTATCTTTATGATAATGCATATTTTTTAGAGCAAGACACCTCATATGTTCCAATCTTTAATGATATAAACCAACAACAAGAAAAGTGGTCCATAAAAAGAAAGAAGTATTTAGAATGGGTAAACATTAATTTAAGGGTTTTAAGTTTGATAATTACAGGCAGCCAATATTAATGAAAGACAATCACAAACCTAAGGTAAAACTTAAGTGAACAGTATTAAGGGCCAAGCTAATGACCTTAAATTAGCATGTTTCTTTGCTTTTTGTAATTGTTATGTCTTTTTGCTTTATGTTTTATGTTCCTAGTTTTTGCTTGATGTTTGTCTTGATGATAGATTTTGTTTCTCTTGCCTCCATTAAGGTAATCCTTTTTAACCATCTTCTTTCGTTTGCATTCACTACATCATTAAGGACAATGATGAATGTAAATTTAGCGAAATTAGGAAATTTCATGTGCTAAATTTATGCTTTGAATGTGAAATTTGATAATTTAGATGATTAAGGAGTTATTTTCAAGTTCTAAAGTTGAATAATTAATGAAAAATTCAATAACCACTTATTTGAATCAATTGAGTTAAATTTGCTCGTGATAATAGCATGGTCTTAATTGAAATGTTTGATTTATAGTTAACTATCACAATAGAACAACTTGAGCACACCTTGGTGAAATATGGATTTTGAAATTGATAACTATGTATGATTTAGGTAAGTTGATACTTCTACACATGCTAGAACTTGTTAGACCATCTTTTAAGGCGAAATCCTAGCTTAGCAATTCTAGCGAAATGATGAGGCATTCTTTGGTTCCCTCATTATTCCCCATCCATACCTTCATTTACATTAACACTTATCACCCCTTTTAAGCCTTAATACATACTCACCTGTGAGTATAATTAGCCTTTTCTCTCTTTAACCCATAACCCTCATTATAACCATATAGCCTAATTGTTCTTTTACCTCCCCTATCAAGAGAATAGAGTTAGGATATAGTTCTATAATGATGTGTTGTGTGTTGTGTGTTGTGTTATTTATGTGCATATTTGAAGAATTTGACAAAAAAAAAAAGAGTTCATTTATTAATATATTTTACACCATAATGATCAATTCAAGTTTGGGGGTGGCAAATTGATATTTTGATATTTGCTCACATGTATGTCATTCATTCTTGTAATTCAAAAAAAAAGAAGAAAAAGATCAAAAAAAAAAAGACAAAAATAAATGATGATGAATGAAAAGGAAGATGATGAGAATACAAGGAGAAGAAAGAGCATGATAAAAGAAAAATAAAGAAAGAAAAGATCAAGCCATAAAAAAAGGGAAACAAAAAAGGCACCATGGATGCTTTGCAAAGAATAACTATGATGGGCAATGTACACAAAGTGTTTCATCATGCTTCACATCATTATTATAACTATTATTTTAGTAAATATTCTTTTCTTTTTAAAGTTGACCACTTTTGATAGCCTTATCTCTAACCTCACTTTACAAGCCTCAAAGACCTTAAGATCCTTAGGTTGCTAAGATCTATAATAATAGAGAAAGGTGGGATAGTCATACTTATGATCATGTGTGACTTCTAAAAAGTCAAAGTTGAATCTTGCTTAGGTTATGTGTCATTAAAAGTTGAAATTTTGAGTGAAATATGTTACCAAGACACACACACACACTCCATGGTGCTAATTGATTGTAAATAAAGCATGTTAGTTATGAACTTGGAATTGTTGTAAGTCTATTTGCTTAATTGATGAAATTTTGGTTATCACTGAGATAAAACTTCTCCTAAAGACCTTGGAACATATTCTTAATCATTTGAATTATTGGATTTTACTTAGATTAGTTCCTCCTTAAGGACAAGCAAGAGTTTAAGTTTGGGGAAATTTGTTTGGTGCATAATTTACATATATTCCATAACTGATTCCTCTTAAATAATTATTATGTTATGTTAATTTTTTATTTTGAAAGGATTAAAGGAAGTAAATTTATGTTTTACAGAAGAAAAATGGCCAAAAAGGATGAAAGAAGCCATGATAGTTTCATATTCCTAATTCGCAAGCACCACTTAGTATTTTAGGAATATTTCCTTCTATAGACCTCTAAATGTGGTGATTCAAAATCAATAAGAAGCTAAGACATATGGATACAAATTTTGTTTTTTTTTCTTAAGTTAATTCATCAATATTCATGGTCAAAAATGGATCGCAACTTAGCAAAATTGTGTTGCTTCCAAACATGCTCCTTCTAGACATGGGCATCTGCATGGTCTTGAGCCATCAAAACAAAAAACTGAGACCATGAAATAGCAAGAAGACATGGTCATACCTAAGGAATTACAAAAAGGCACAGTCGTGCATATGGCCATGCACCTGAGAAAGTCAAAAATGGGATTTCCAAATCTTCTCCAATTTTTTCTTTTTCCAAGCGTCCTACTTAGTAAATACCTTAAGAGCACTATTTAAGAAGGTAAAACCCCATAATTAAATAAATAATAAGGGGGAATAATCATCAAATAACCATCCAAAAAGCTATGAAATAAATTAAGCAATGGTTTAAAAGCAACGAGGGGCAAGAGGGTAATCATTCAAGAACACCAAAAATTGAAGTCTATGGATTCCAATATCATTAATTTTATGGTTCTTTCTTCTCTTTCTTCCATTATGTGCTAATTTTATTTATGATAGGGTTGTATAGATCTTATTTGACTCTTATGAATATCTAATTTAAGTTTTATTTTATTTTATTAATTATTGTCTTAGCAATCATTATGTGCTTCTTATTATTGATTAAAAGAGCCTTAATCATATTAAGTTTTATAAATCAACAATCAAGAGATGCTTTTTATGAAGCGAACCTTTAATGATTCCCTTTAGTCTTGTTGGACTAAGGTAGGTAACCCAAGTCTTGGACCTCTTTTGATTTTGACAAAAAAGATTGATCATGTCTAATGTTTCAAAATTAGTGTTGTTTTGCAACCCTTTTATTTTTATCTAAGTTAGAAGTTGGATGTAGCACAAAATCTTCAAAGAATGAAAAGTATCTTCTAAATCATTACCGCTACCTTAGATTCGTGATCGCGATCCATTAGAAGACTTGCAAGAAGTCAGGCAGGTGAAATCGCAGAGTTTTTTCTCCACCGCGATTCATCCAAATGATGGTGTCCAAAATTGGCAGACGAATTAGCAGTGTGTGTCACGCCTGAGTCACCAATGTGAATTTCAAAGTAACTCAAAAGGGAACCAAGTCCACAATCACAGCATGACAAGTGTCCCAGCTATCCATTGGAAGTCAATTTTCACAGAGGCATCTTGTTGGTAGCGACCGCAAATCATAAGGAAGAAGATGACAATCTTCGGCAGACGAATTCGTGTCCTTCTGTCGTGGCCTATACAAGAATGATAGCGACCGCGACTTATGAAAGCAGGTGAAAGGCAACGACTATATTTTCCTGGTAAACTAATCAAAAGTTGTCGCGTGGACTAGCTGTTAGACACAAACGGGATTTTCCTTCAGGAATTTTGATTTCATGACCGCGAATTGAGACTGTCAAGTGTTTAATGCAAAATCTATCAAGCATGTCTCAAAGATTTGATGAGCTATGATCTGCAACATCTCTTTGGTGAAGTTTGGGTATAAATACTCTTTAATTTTCTTTATGAAATTGTAAGTGCTAAGTGTGAGCATTAAACACTAAGTTGTAAGGTTGTAGTGTGAGCCTGCAAAAACACTTCAACATACGTTTAACTGTGAGCCTAGTGAAACACTTGAGTGAGGTTGTGTGTTAGCCTAAAAACACATTGTTGTAAGGTTGTGTGTGAGCCATCAAAACACAAGTTATACAAGTTGGATGTGAGCTTGAAAACACCTTGAGATAGTGAAATACCTAATTGATTGATTGGGGAGTGGACGTAGGCTCAATTATACCCGAACCACTATAAATCGTTGTCTCATCTCTACTCATTCTTCTTCCCCTCTTATTTGTCTTTTAATTTTTTATTCACCAATTCAACCCCCCTTCTTGGTGCCAAGAGACAACATTTCTCATCATTAGTCTTGCATCCTAATGTTCTAAAATTTATTGCTCACAGTTTTCCCCTACTTTATGAGACTTAAAAAATGACATTTGATAAATGGTCATTGTATAAGATACAACAAAACATTTAATATAAATGTAAATACTAAAAGTTGATATATAAGGAAGAAATTTCCTTATTTCTTAGTAGCTCTTCTAGTGGGTACTAAGGTTCCTAGCAACCGTTTAGCAAGTACAAAGATTTTGTCTTGTCTCCTAGCAGCCCTCTAGCAGAATTGGTGAGTTATTTCCTTAATAGCTTTATAGTAGGTACTAAGAATAAATTATGCTCCAACAGCCCTCTAGCAAATACTAGGAATAAATCTTTATGCCAATAGTACTTTAGCAGGTACTAGGAATAGATATTTACTCCATCAGCCCTCTAGCAGGTATTGATAATAAATCTTTGATCAAACATGACTTTATTTTTTTGTTGATGACAAAAGGGGAGAAAGTGTATAGTAATGATGATTATTGCCAATATGATAGAGGGGGAAGTATGATAATCAAAATAAGATAAAGATATCATTGGTATTTATTATATCTAAAAGGCATCTCTGATATATAGTTATGAATAATACCATGATAAGTTATCTCATGTACTATCTTATTAAATGGTTAGTTGATATTTCTTATTGCCTCTTTATAACATATCTTTTTTCATATATGCATATATTAATAGGAAGATTATTTATGAAGATTTTTCACATGATATTCAGTGATATACGCATTTGCATATAATTTTATATTATTTATCATCACCAAAAAAAGGAGAACATTTAACCTTCAAAGGTTCAAATTCTTATTTTGATGATCACAAATAAAGGTTCAAAGTTGACTAATAATGTGCAAGTGCCTCTAAATTAATCTTATAGGTCCTTATTTCAAAACTTATATCATAACGAATAATGAAAGATACAATCTCTAAAAATTTAAGAAGACTCATTATATATACATGTAAAAAGCTTAAGGATTATGAAAATGAAGATAGAGTCTATTGGTGACTATAGTCATTCAAGCCAACAACCATTAAAGTAAAAAACAAGCATTGGAATGCAACAACGGATGTTAAAAGCCTTATAAAAATAGCTAACTCTTTTATATAAAATCAATATTGATAACATCTAATAAGCATTGTCCAAATATAACAATGGTCATGGAAAGGAGCACAATGACTATTGAAGGCTTTTTGTACTTAGGACCTCAACAATTATGGAAGATAGTCCAACAAGTATTGACAATACAATGAGTGTGAGTATGGTTAATGACAATTATAAGAACCTTATAGATATTATGAGTGCTTTATTTTCATGGTTTTGCTCTCGAATGAGTGGAATCTTACTTGTGACTCCTAACCTTTTATTAACCATTGATGGGGTTAAAAGGATGGGGTTCATACATTGGTACAACACCATTTTATAGCACACATTTTGATCATTAAGAGACCCTTTAAAGGTTTCTTGGTATGTAGAAACCTTTATTGAAATTGAGTGGTCAATGGGGGCCTAATGTGAGGTGACACTTTGGAACTACTCTAAAAACTTGACTAGAGTCACCACTAGAATATGGTTAGGATAAAATTTTGGCAAGATGGATTTTGAGCCTAATAGGACAATTCATAAGGCCCAATCTATCATTATTAAGTGCGAGAATTGGGTATAACATAGGAAAAGGTTGGGACCCCCAAAATACTTGGATTTTAGAATATAGCCTTCAAATATATTTGGTTCACAATTACAATTTTAGCCTTGTTAATTAATTAGTTTATATTAAGCATCCTTAAAGCATTCATCTAATGCATCTCAACCATCCACAACATCTAAGCATTTACAAGCAATCACTATAGGGAAGGGGATACACATGTGAACATAAAATGGAGATTATCATGTTGTTAACTTAAATAAAGACAAAACATGCATTAATTAGCTCCTTTATCCTGTAAAAAAAAGCACACATTAGTTCCCAAAACATGAGTAAGATATGAGAAAAATAGCCCCTAAGTCAATTAAAAACAAGCAACTAGAGAGGGAGGATACTACCTTACCCTTCGCAATTAGTGGTTCTAGTCCATTAGCCTATAATCCTCGGTGTCATTGGCTATGTTAGTGTAAGCTTGAGACTTTATTCTTAGGAGTCTCTTATAAATATGACTTTTTCCTCTAAGTAAGAAGTATGAGAAGGCTAAATTTCGTAAAATGGATATGATCTTAGTAAAACAATGATGATTAATTAAGATGTGAAGTGAATTAGAAAGCATGATCAAGGCAAATGATGAATGTTAAGTGAAAAAGGAAAGTAAGTGTAAGTTAACATATATAAGTAAGCATATGTATGAAATGATGATTAATGAACATGCATAAATGATGGTATTAAAAGTTTAATAATAAAAAATATATCAATATTATATGTGGAAGAAAGTTATGTTAAAAGGAAATGAGAAAGGATGATAGAAGCAAAGGTATAAGCTAAGTTAAGTGTATGATCTTTGATGGTTACTATGGTATGTAAGTGTGTTTAGTGTGTGATTAAATAACAGTTTAATAAAGTGTTTTTAATATATTTTAGTTTTTGAGAGTTGGTATTTGAAGTGTTTTGAAGGAACAAAAGGTTGGAAGAAAAGCTTTCAAAAGCCTAGTATGCTTTATTTTGGCATTTTATTCTTTTAATACCCTTTCTTTTTATCTTCTACCTAAACACAACAAAACTCTCCTAATATCTCTCCTCCATCCATAGAAACTAAATGAAGTTAGGAGAATCAAGTTTACTTATCCATCTTCTTTCCTCTTTTAAGTTGGTGACTTTTTCCCCCCTATTTCAAGTAAGTTATAATTTAAAGTATTTCTTTTATATTTGTTATATTTTTAAATAAGTGGGTTTATGGTTTTTTAAGCTTTGTGGTGGTGGAAGAGATGAAGTTTGGTGTTAGTATGGAATGAAAGGTGATGTTGTTTTCAAAAGGAGTTCTAGATGTACTTGAAAAGTATGGGCTCTTTCTCTTTGTTTTTGATATTTAATGGTTTATTAAATGATAATTAGTGTTATGATATTCATATTTAATAAGGAAATTGAGCTTAATTGGTGTTTTACACCTAGTTAAATAAAAGGCAATATTGACGTAGTGTATAATTGAAGTTTTGAAAGGAGTTGGTGTATATGGATTGATTATATGAATTATTGATTATTATTGACTTATTAAAAGTTAATTTACATCCTAAACTTAAGTTAATTCACATCTTAAACTTCTTAGTTATTATAAGAATTAGGCTTGAATGATGTTTAACACTTGAGTTGTATTCAGTTAGATATTGACATCTTAATAAGTTTATGATTATTCTTTTTTGTAAATAAGTTTTGCTTGTAAGCATAATTGATCTAATTTGAGTTTCTTAATATTATTTGAGTTCTTAAATATTGTATAACATTATAAACTTGAGGTTTAGAGTTTTATTCAAGTCTTAAAGGATTTTTTACATCCTAATTAGGGTGGAGTAAAATATAGATATCTTAATGACTAAATGGATGTGTTATGATAAGGAATGAGAATATTGATGAATTTAGAAGCATAAAATGATGATCATGAAATGAGTTAAGGATTATAACTATGAATTACTACATGAATGTATGGTGATGTTAATGTTGATACTATTAATGAGATAAAAGGAAAATGGTGATAATGAGCTAAGTATGAACGATGACAGTTAAGTTATAAGTTAAAGATAATGAAAGTTATTTTTGCATGCTTCATTAATTTTTAGGACTTCATTGTCCCTTTAAGGGCTTTTACCTTATAAAGTTATATGTTATGTTTATGTTATGTGTTCTATAGATGAGTTTGAATAACTCTCCATATTTTAGATATTATAGTAATAATATAATGAATGTTTATGTTTAGGCATGTGAGTGGGTGAGACGATTAAGAACAAGTAAGGAGAAAGCTAAAAGTAAGTAAGGCTAAACAAAGCAATAAAGAAAGAGAAAAACCAAACCAAATGCTATGGCTAGAAATGAATGTTGAAGGATTTTAGTTATTTTTCATTGTCCATTGCATGCATGTATCCTGAGTTTAAATATATAGGCCATAGTAGGCCAAGCTATGGTAATATGAAAGTCATATGCATTCTTATAAAATGAAATGAAATGCCATTATGCAATGTTATATTTAAATAAAATATGATGTAAGGGTTGCTCTTGGAAGAAGTGGGAATCCAAAGGGTCATAACTAATTATGCAAGGATTATGACCTATATGAAATGAATGTAACATTACACATGCATGATATAGCTAGTGAGAAAACTCCCCCGTGTAAGAAATAAGTAAAGGATATAGCTCGTAAGGCAACTCCTCTAAGAGCACATGGGTGGAAAGACAACTTCCTTATGTGAGAAAGATAAAGTAAACTAAGAAAGGATTCTCATGAACTTGATTATCCATATATGTAATGTTTTGCTATGTAAATGATGTATACAAATGATGTGCCATGTAGTTAGAGATGTATTCATGTAAAGGCATGTAAGCATCTATATGGAGAATATAAATTTCTCACTTAGTTTCTCACAAGGAGCTCACCCTTTACATATGTAAATTGTTTTGTAGGTTAAGCATATGACTAATAAAATGGATATATGCTTAAGGTTAAAGGCTAGAGATAAAGTTTTAATTTATGTATCTCTTATTGTTAAGGCACTACATTGTTTCTTTATAGTTGCATATAGTAATGATGTACATGTATATTTGAAGAAATTATAGATGTATTAAGCAAATGTTAAGTTATATCATGCGCTATTTGTAATCTCCATAAAGTCAAAGTTATGAATAATGTGATATGTAATATAATGTAAAATGATTATGACTCATGATTGATGGAAATAATGTTAAGGCATATTAGGATTTATGGCTCATGTAAGATAAATGCTGAATGCTTATGATAATAGAAATAATATTATGGCTAGAGCAACCTTAACTAGACCCCTAATTCTAGGATTATTTAAATTAGAGAATTTTATGTTCAACGATACATAAATAATGAAAGTAAGAAAAAAGAAAGAATAAAAAGAATAGGCTAGTGAGTTTAGACTCTCCTGATCATGATGTGATAAGAAATGAATTAAATGGTCGAAGTATGATATGAGAATGTGTTTTTATGAAATGTTTATGATTAAGCTTAGCTTAAAACCCTACCTCCCATTTATCTTATCTTAAAAATATAAAGTGGAGAAAATGAAAGCTAAAAATTTTTATGGACCGATAAGTCTAAGTTTTATATTTATGGTATCAAAAAGCTTAGAAATAGGCTTTGACCTTGAGTAATTAGAGTTACCACAGGTTTTGAAGGCCTTAAGCCTTCTTATTCCTTAGTGCCAACATGACCTAAAATCTAGGTCATTTATAAAATGGTATTAAAGCAAAGGTTTATATGGTCAAGCCTTTGAGCTTAGAAAGAAATAGATAGAGATGGGAGATGATAAAAATGTTATGAGATATATGAGGGTAATTAGCTATGACTTATAGAGATATAGGATTTCCTTCATGTCTTGTTAGTGTCATTGAGTTAGGATTATACATTTAAGCATTGAAATGTTATATATGTTCATGATATGATGCTTTCTATATTAAATATATAAAGTTAATGGCAAGATGGCGTGCTTGATGTTATAAACTCAAGCACAATTTTTGCTTAGTGTATTACGACATTAATGCATTTGATGTTGAAAATATGTATGTATGATATGTTATAAAATATGATTGTTTTTATGATATGTTATACATGATTAGATTTATAGAGATGAAGGATAAATTCATGATGATGAGATGAAGCATAAGAATAAGTTTTGATGTGTCATATCTTATTAGTTGATGTAAATGATAATGAATAATAGAAATATAAATGGTATAGTATTATAATGACATGATATGATGTAAGTTATGATATGATGATATAGAATAAGAAGAACATGATAAAATAATGATATGACTTAAGGATAAGGAATGATATAATGTTATGAAAGATAGAATGATATGATGATATGATTAAAAGATAAGGAATAATGGTACGAGAAAGAAATATAGAAGATAAGAATGATGATAATTAATGACATGAATGCATCAGAAATAAAGTTAGGAGTATGAATTAAGGCTATTTAACTGTGTTTATCCTTTAGGACTGCTAGATAAGGGAAGGGATAGTTTATTTTCAACCAAAAAGAGTTAATAGAATCTCTTAGTTATTTTTATAGAGTACTCCTTCATAATTATAACAAGTCATTATATGATTTTAAATGAAATTTGTAACTTAAAGATGTTTTAAATGATTTTATGTTATATGAGTATTTAATAGATTTTAAATCCCTTGCACTTTAGTGTTCGTTAGGAATGGACATGAGTTAACTTTGATTATTTATTTATGATCCAAGATTAATAAATATAAGTTGAAAATTGAGTTAGGTATGAATGGTATAAGAATTCGAGGATGAATTAAGTAAAGGGGGAGATTTGTAAGGCTTGAAACTTAGTTCTTAGGAGTCTCTCATAAATGAGGACTTTGCCCTAAATTAAGAGTGTAAGAAGGTTACATTTGATGAAATGGTGATGATATTCATAAAAAAAAAATGATGATTAATTAAGATATGATGAGAATTAGAAATTATGACCAAAGCAAATAATGGCAAAGAATGCTAAGTTAAAAAGGAAAGTGTAATTTAAGCTATGTAAGTAAGCATATATAAGAAATAATGATTAATGAACATGCATGAAAAATCGTATTAGAGATTTAATAATGAAGAATCTATCAATATTCTATGCAGAAGAAAGTTATGTTAAAGTATATGTTAAAAAGATATGAGACAGGATGACATAAGCTAAGATACAAACTAAGTTAGGTATATGGTCTTTGATAGTTATTAAGTTATGTAACTATGCATAATGTGTGATTAAATGACATGTAAATAGTTGCCTAGAGTTAGTATTTGAAGTGTGTAGAAGGAAGGAATAAAGCTTCCAAAAGGTTAGAATGCTCTATTTGGGCATTTTAATTTTTTTTTATTCCCTTTCTCTTTATGTTTTGCCTAAACATGATCCTAACTCCATGTTTCCTAAGTTTTTAGTAGTTTAAAACACACTAAAACTCTCTTAAAATTTCTTCTCCATCCATGGCAACTAAATAAAGTTAGGAAAATTAAGTTTACTCATCCATGTCCTTCTATCTTTTAAACAAGTTGATAACTTTCTCTTTCCTATTTCAAGTAATTCATAATCTACCATATTTCTTTAATATTTGTTTCATGTTTGAATAAGTAGATTTGTGGTGTTATTCAGTTTAGTGGTGATGGAAGAGATGAATTTTGGTATTAGTATGGCATGAAAGATGAAGTTATCTTCAAAAGGAGTTTTTGATGTACTTGAAAAGCATGGGTTGTTTCTCTTTGTTCTTAATGTTTGATGGTTTATTAAATGATAATTAGTGTTCTAATATGTGCATTTAAGAAGGAAACTGAGCTTAATTAGTGTTGTACACCTTGGTTGAACTAAAGGCAATATTAATGTTGTATACAATTAAAGCTTTAAATGAAATTGATACATATGGATCGATTATATGAATTCTTGATTGTTGTTGACTTCTTAAATGTTAATTGGTATCCTAGATTTCTTGGTTATGATGACAATTGAGGCTTGAATGATGTCAAACACCTTAGTTATATTAAGTTAAATATTAATGTCTCAATAAGCTTTTCATTGTTCTTTATAAAAATGAGTTTTAATTGCAAGGATAATTGATATAGTTTGAGTTAATATAATTTATGCTCTTAAATGTTGTATAGCATTATAAACTTGAGATTTATAATTGTATTCAGGTCATGAAGGATGTTTTACAACCTAGTTGGGCTAGAGTTAAGTATGGATATCTTAATGAATAAATGGATGGGTTACGGTTAAGAATCAAAATATTAATTAACTAAGAAGTATAAATTGATGATAATGAAATGAGTTAAGGTTTATAATTATGAAGTACTACATGATTAAATGGTGATGTTAATAATGATACTATTAATGAGATAAAAGGAAAGTGGTGAGAATGAGCTAAGTATGAAGGATGAAAGTTAAGTTATAAGTTAAAGATAATGAAAGTTATGTTTGCATATTTGATTGATGTTTAGGACTTCATTGTCTTATAAGCCATATTAAGCTATATGTTTCAGTTATGTTATGTGTTCTATATATGAGTTTAAGTAACTCTCCATATTTTATATGTTATAATAATGTAATGAATGTACATATTTAGGTATATGTGTGGGTGAGATGATTAAGAGCCTAAGTGCTAATATAACTAAGCAAGTGCAAGTACAACAAAGCAAATGGATAGAGAAAGAGCAAAACTAAAGCAAAAAAGAGCTATGAATGAAAGGTGAGGGATTTTAGTTACTTCTCATTGTCCATTACATATATGCATTATGAGTTTAAATGTTATAGGTTATAGTAGGTCAAGCTATGTCAATGTGAAAGTCATATGCATTCTTATGAAATGAAATGCCATTATGCAATGTTATATTTAAATGCCATATGATGTGTGGATTGTTCATGGAAGAAGTGGGAATGCAAAGGGTCCTAACTAGCTATGCAAAGATTATAACCTATGTGAAATGAATCTAACATTATGCATGCATGACAAGCTAGTGAGGAAACTCCCATATGTAAAAAATAAGTAAAAGATACGACTAGTGAGGCAAGTCCACTAAGAGTGCATGGCTAGAGAGGAAACTCCCTTATGCAAAAAAGATAAAGTAAACCATGAAGGAATTCCTATGGACTTAACTACCTATGTATGTAATGTTTTGCTATGTAAATGATGTATGCAGATGATGTGCCTTGTAGTTAGAGATGCATTCATGTAAAGGCATATAGACATGCATATGCACAATATAAATTTGTCATTGAGTTTCCCACAAAAAGTTCACCCCATCCCCTACATACAATGATGTTTTTGCAAGTTAAGCATAAGACTGATGCCATGAATATATGCTTGAGTTTAAAGGCTAAAGATAAAGTTTTAAATTATGTATCATATATTGTTAAGGCACTACTTTGTTTCTTTGTAGTTACTATAATAATGATGTATATGTATAATTGAACAAGTTATAAATTTATTAAGCAAATGTTAAGTATTATCTTGTATTCTTAGTAATCTCTACAAGGTTTAAGTTGTAAATATTATGATATGCGCAAGTCTAAGATTAATATAATGTAAAATGATTATGATGCATAACTAATGGAATTAATGTTCAGGTATACTAGGATTTATGGCCCATGTAAGATAAATGTTGAATGCTTATGATAATGGAAAGAATAGTATGCCTAGAGTAATAATAACTAGACCTTTGATTATAAGATTATTTGAATTAGAGATTTTTATGTTCAATGATGCATATATATAATGAAAGTAAGAAAAGGAAAGAATAAAAGGAATCAACAAATGAGTTTAGACTCCCTCAATCATGACAAAATAAGAAATGAATTAAATGACCATAGTATAATGTATGAATGTATTTTTATGAAAATTTTATGATTAAGCTTAGCTTTAGCTCCTCCCTCCCTTTTATTTTATCTTAAGAATCTAAAGTAGGGCAAATGAAAGCTAAAAATTTTTGTGGCTCGATAAGTATAAGTTTTAGATTCAAGGTATTAGAAAGCTTAAAAATGGGCATTAACCCCAAGTAATTAGGCTTTTTGTGGGTTCTAAAGGCCTTAAGACTTTCTATTCCCTAGCATCAACATGAAATAAAGTCTAAGTTATGAAAGTTAAGGATTAACTAAAAGGGCCTATACTACTATCTATATTCATCGTTAGATACATAAAACAAAATATAAAGCACAACACATAATTAGAGAATATAGTGACATTAATGGATAAGACATGTGATGATAAACATGTAAATAAAGGCTAAAGAATGTTAAGGCAAAATGTAAAGGCTAAAATGAGGCCTTATATGATCCTAAGGCCTTTCTCAATTTGCTACAAAAGTATATGTTATATTATAAGCAAGTACAAAGAGCATCTCTAGCCATGGATATGGCTAAGATGCTAGGAAGAGTTAATAGATAATGAAAATGCTAAAAGTCTAAAACTAAGCTAAAGAATAACATGAAAAATGAAGTAAATAAAGATCTTTAGAATACATATCTTTCCCCATTCATCATAAGTTTGCCACCAAATCTCTAAGGTGAATGAAAGAGCCAAGGAAGCCATGATGAGGCTAACTTGGGCTCTCCAAAAGGTGTATGATAAAAGAAGTGATAAATGGAGTAGGTAAACACTTATAATCACTTATATAACAATGGCAAATCAAAGGTCATAAGGATTACAACCCTTCCCCTTTCCTGCACATCCATAATCAAACTTATAAAATAAAAAGAATAATGTAAGTAAGACATAAAGAATGTAACAAATACAAGTTAAATTACGTAATGTTGGTAGCTATAGCCTTCAAAATAAGGAATGAGGGTAATAGGTTGTTATAACCTATCCCATTAATATTTAAGCTCATAAAACCATAGGGGAACTAAAAAATCATAAGAAATAAATATAAGATAAATTATTATGAATAGGACTATAAGCAGTAACATTAATGTTGTATGGACTAAAGAATGGTCTGTACATACTATAGCCTATTTATACAACCTATTACCTTTCTTCTAACCAAAATTCTAAAAAAGAAAAGAGAAAGGGAAGAAGAATAAGAGGATGATGGGATGAGTCCTTAGATGCCCTAGATGTTCTTTACCCTTAAAAGCACTTTAATTTTGATATCTTGCTCCTAAATGCAAAGAATTATAAAGAGTAAAAAACGTGAGTTACTTTGAATCTTTATGGTGAGTGTATGGGTGTTTTGGATTTCTTTTTAGGTAGAGTTTTCATATTGTTGGGAGATAATTTTAGTATGGTCTTTTAAGGAAAGTGAGCCTCCCCTCTTTCTTCAATAGGAGGGATATTTATAAAAGAGGATGAATGTAATTGAACCTAACATAGCTTAGATCGCATCCCATCCTACTTCCTCTCATAACTTCTATAGATAAAAATTGGAAATGTTATAGAGATTAGGGTTTGAGAGTTGTTTATACAATCTTAGTGTTCTTTGTATAGCCTTGGGGTTAGTTGTATATCCCTTTAAGGTTTGACGGGTCACTATTCTAAAAGGTTCTTGATGGTGGACTTTAAAGGTTGTATGTACAACCCTTTAATGGTTTGTACAACTCTTTTTGGTTGGTTGTACAAATAACTATTCCATTCCCTAAAAACTCTTAAGGTTTAGTTATTGAAAGGTAGGTTTGATTCAAGACTTCTCCTAAGCTTTTACCACTTTCTTAGGTTGATTCAAGACTTCTCCCAAGCTTTTACCACTTTCTTAGGTTGATTCAAGACTTCTCCTAAGCTTTTACCACTTTCTTAAGCATTATTTCGCTTATTCTTAGGGAAGAATTCAAGTAGTTTCTTGTCATTTAGCTTGCATCATAAAGACCTGAAATCTAGTGTTCACAGTTTTTCTCTTACTTTATAAGACTTATAAAATGACATTTGAGAAATGGTTATTTAACAAGTCATAATAAAGTATTAGACATAAATGTAAATTGTAGAGAAGAATATGTAAGGATACAATTTCCTTAGTAACTCTTTTAGTATGTATTAAGGCTTTTTGTAACACTTTAATAGTTACTAGGGTTCTGTCTTGTCTCCCAACAGCCCTCTTGCAGAAACTAGTGTGTGCCATCTCTTTAGCAACTCTTTAATAGGTGTTAAGAATGAGATTATACTTTAGCAACCTTTTAGCAGGTACTAGAAATCAAATCATGCTCCAATAGCCCTCTAATAGGTATTAGGGATAAATCTTTGCTCTAATAGCCTTTTGGCAGGTACTAAGGGTGAATTGCCTCCTTAGTAGCTCTCTTTCATAGGCTCTAGGTGTATGGGGTGATTTCATTCTTATCTTCTAATGTTCTTATGAATTATGTCCTTTAGATAAATCCTCTTGACATTTTGTAATGTTTACTTACCTTAGCTTTATATTGCTTCAATAATTTTCTTTAATTTTTTGCCTCAAATTTGGTGGGTATTCCTAGCATTTCTTATTTTTATTAGATCTTCCCTATGGATTGTTAATCTTTCCCTTTGCATTTTCTTTTCCTTTTCCTCATTTTTCGCGTTTTCTTTTCTTTTCTTTCTTTGTCTCTTTTTCTTTTCCTTCTTTCTTTTCTTTTTCCTTTTTCCTTTTCTTTTTTGCTTAGGACGTTTAAACAGACAAGTTCTCATCTATAAAAATATTAAACTAAAATGCAGAGAGTACCAAAAATATTAGATATAGAGAGGTATTAGTTATATGTACAAACAACTTGATTGTCTATATAGATAACATTAGAGTATATATGCCCTATATATACCCCTTAGGTAGTTTTAACATGTCATTTTCACTATTCTCTTGCTTTGTCCTTTTTTTTCTCCTTTGCTTTTCTCCTAAATTTTCTTAGCTTTTAGGCATTTTTTGATTTTTGAGACCATGGCTCTTGATGAGACACCCATACCTAACTTTCACAATGTTGCCCTATACTTTGTTAAGGGCGAGTATTTGCTATATGATGAGCTTATGGCTTTAATGTTCCATCATGAATTTGACTTCATTTATCTACTATGAAACATGCACCCTAAGACCTTTCCAAAAGATCTTAAGCCATATGCTACTACTCATTTGGTCTATGATCTTAACTCTCACCTCTTTAGTGTTACTTCTAGCACAGTAGGTCTTTTTGACATTGCTTTTATTAATATTATAAGTTTTTATTCTATCATTTCTTCTTCTTTTTTTTATGTTATTATTTTCTTATTCTTTTACACTTCCACTTTCCCTATTTTCATGCAAACACTTAGATTTGTCCCAAAGATTTGACTTAGTTTATAAGACACTCACCTGTTAATTTTTGAGATATCTATATCTTTTTTTATAATTTTCTCAATTTTATGATGTTTCTCACATTTGGCTATCTATGAGCATTAGATTTTAGATCCTAGGATGTAAACCCAATTATGAGAAACTATTAGAATTATCCCTAAAGAATATGAGGGAAACATTGCAAAAGGAAGGAACAAAGCTTGAAAGAACCTTAAATCAAACCCAAAGTAAACCTAACCTTTAAACCAAACCATACCCTAATAGTGAAGAAACAACCTATAGTTGGTTACATAGATAACTCACTTGACTATATAACCATGTCCTAAATCCTAATAGAGAGAAATTTATGATATAATTGACTTTTGACTTCTATATGGTTGTATAACCAACCTTCAATTTATGCAACTTCTTAGCTATATAGATAACTTAAAAATCTTAATCTCTAGAAGATTCTTTAATCCTATCTACTAAAGGTTGAGGATTAAGGGCAACTTAAGCCATTGGGCTCAGATGTACCTTCCTCACCTTTATAAATATCTCCCATTAAAAGAAGGAATGCGAAGGCTTGATTTCCCTAATAAAACTCTATCAAACTCTTATCATAAAACCTTAAAATACCCCCACCTATATAGAAATTCAAACACCTAATTTATGGACAAGAGATTCGAGGTATAAACAAGACCTTTGTGACTAGAATTTGCATCTTTCCTTAACATTTGGAGGATAATCCATTATCTTAAATGTCTTTGAGGGAAAGACATATCAAGAAGAGCATCCAGGACCCAATCCCTTCTACCCCTTCTTTTCTTTTCTTTTCTTTTTATTTTTATAAGATTATAGTCCCAATAGTCTATGTAGACTTTTTTTATAATTTGTACAAACTACTAGTTGGTCTGTACAATCCACTTTGATTGAAGAATAACAAACTTTTCACTTCTTCTTCTTCATCCATTTTCTTTTTATTTTTTAGTTTTCTTAAAAGGTTCTTGAGAGCTCAAACAATAGAATAAGGATAGGTTTTGAGACCTATGACCTTAATTTCTTAAATAAATAAAGCAAGGATAAAAAAAGGAGGGTTTTTTTTTTTATATATCTTTAATACTTTTAAGTTCTTCTTTTTTATGCCTTGTTCTCTTTCTTTTTCTTGTGTGTTTATGTATATGATGTTATGGAAGTGATTAGGAGAGGGGAATCCATTCCTAAGGACCCTATTATCTTATTGAGTTAATGCATGTTTGTGTTAATTTATTTGTTTTTCATGAGTTCTTATCTTTAGCATTATAAGGGGTAGTGGCTAGCTTATTAGCTTGCCCACTTTGTCCTTTCCTGTTATATTGTGACTTTGAGTATGGTAGGGGAGAGAGCCCATTGCTATATGGCCCTTATTCTTGCTTACTTTTATGCTTAGTGAATCATGCATATTTTTAGCCTTATGAGATTTTCCTTTTTGTCATCATTTTGACATCCTAACTTTCCTAATAGCTAGAGGTATTAAGATGTTATGACTCTTTTGGAACAATCTTGGATAAGGATCCAATGATCCTAAGAGTCTAAGTTGATGACTTGAACATTGCCCTAAGCCTCCCTATTTATACTCCAAGTGCATTTTCATGATGATGATTCATTTATTTTCTTTCATTATATGTGTTTGTGCTTGATTTTTCTTGATGATTGGGTTATGAGGAGCATAAGCTTTGGACATAGATGTATGCTAGGTCATTTGACTTGGAGTATGTTGTGTATGGTGCTTGAATATGGTGAAAGACTTATTTTGATTGATGTCATCTTTAGACTCTAAGGTAGCTTAGTTCCTTATTTTAATCTTGATGTGGTACTAATATGTTTATCTTCTATTTATAGGATGAAATGCATTTTTATTCTTGCTTTGCACATTTACTTATTGATGATCATGCATGTTTACCCTATTTGAAATCATGTTTTTATCCCTCTCCCCATGGTGAGTGATTATAATGATTTGATGTGTTAGAGGAATGCTTTAGAATCGATAGGTGGACTAATTAATAACATGGCTAAAATTATAATTATGGACTAAAGATTCTCATAGGTCAAATTTTTAAATTCAACCAACTTGAAGGTGTCTAACCTCTTCTCCATATTGTACCTAATTTTCAAACTCGATCAATATCGATTGAGAGTTTTAATTGACTTAGGAAGTCTTAAAATTTGTCTTTGATTAGGATTTTTCCTAACCGGAGTCGAGTGGAGACTTTATGTTAATCAGGGGTGATACCAAAGTATTGTTCCGCCTTGGTCACATGTTGACCAGCTAAACATTGTTAAGGGCTTCTAAATCATCAAGAGGTCATTATAAGGATCCCCTGACGATTTTAAATATGTTCCTTCATTTGGGGTTGTACCAATATATGACTCCTCTTGCTCTCAATCCCTTAATGATCGATAAAAGTAGGAGTTGCAAGCAAGATTTCATTTGTTCAAGTGCAACCCAAAAATTGAGGCATTTACATTATCCTTTCATTTTTTATTTGTTATTTATTTTTCCCCCTATTTTTGCATGTAAAAGTTAGAGTTAGTCACTAAACGTAGGCCTTTATAACACTTATTGCTCTTAGGAATTCGTTTAACTTTTTGTAATATGTCTACTTGTGATCAATAATTTATTATTATTTTCCTATATTTGCATATGAATGCTTATATTAATTTTAAAGGATTAACTTAATTTATGAGATGGGTACTTGTGAATTTTTTGTGATATTTTATAATATTTTGTGATCTTCAAAGTTTGTTTATCTTATAAATTTTTGTATTTTTCCTTTATGTTGATAATAAACCCTCAGCTTGTGTTTTTGCTTTTCTTTTTTTTTTTTTTTTTTATTCCTTAGAAATGCTTGCCTTATCTTGAGTAGTTATGCATGCTTTATGGGTATTACATTATTTCCTTTTCAAGGTGTTTCACCTTTCATAAGGGTAGTGGGGCTACTATGCCTGTTACCACCTAGTTTCAGCGATATTGTAATGGCTATGGCACAGGATACTGATGATTGGGCTCTTGCCTTCGTTTGCTCTCCTACTTGATAAGGTGCCTAAAAGCCACAACTCTATGATGCAGAGCTTGGTTGAGAGGTAGATGGACACAACCCACACCTTTCATCTGCCTTAAATTAGGGAGATCACCTTTACTTTCATAGGTTTTACATGTATGATAAGTATATGGTACAAAGGCTTTTCTCGTCCTATTGATGCCAACATCTATATTGGACTAGGTTGATCAAACCTAGGTTAAAGACCTCTTTTGATCTTGACAATAAAGATTGATAGATACTAATATTTTGTTTAAGTTTTGTTCTTACAGTTTCTAAGTTAGGTTTCCATTAAAAGTTGGATAGAAGTCTAAATCTCTAACTTTGAGTAAGACATCCAAATTTGCAGTTAGGACCCTCTAATTTACGATTGTGACCTCACACTAAGGTGGATGAAGTTCGGCCTAGAATGACTCATAGAGGAGATCACAATCGCAATCTAGCCAAGGGAAACTTGATTGACTCACAAAGAGATTCGCGGTGATGTTCGCATTCAAAGTTGTAACCGTGAATATCATATCTGAAAGGAGGGAACCAAATCACGTCAAGTGTGTAAGGCAATCGTTAGAATATCAAAATTTGTGAGGGTGAAGCACCTGTCGCGACCGTGACCCAAAAAGAGTGTTCTCCCTTCACCAAATATAAGGATTCGTTGTCCCTGTCACGCCCAAGAAGAATATCAATTATGACTTGGTAAAAAAAAAAGACTATATTTCTTAGATCACCAATGGCAAAAGGACTCGTGGAGTAGCCGTTAGATACAAAATGGGGTACTCTACCTCGATTTCAGTCATCCCAGTGCAAATTGAAAAATAGCGATTGTGAAATGCCAGTCACCACTGCAACTTTAATCTGATAGGCATTTAATACAAAATCTACCTAGATAACCTTAAAGATTTAGGCATAGTTTATTAGTAACGTCTCTTTGGTGGTTGCCTATAAATACTCCATCAAACATACATGAATGCAAAAGAATTTCATTTATTGTAGCCAAACTCTTGATAATTTGTTTCATAACTTTTTGTTCTTTGATTTTGATTGTTTGGTGTATGTATTAAACACCTTTTATAATTGGGTTGAGAGTTAGCCTAGCCTTCAAAACTCTTGTAATAGGTTAAAGTGTGAGCCTATTTAAAATACTTGAGTGAGTTTTTGTGTAAGTCTAAAAACAAAATTGTAAAGGTTGTGTGTGAGCCATAAAACACATTGCACAAGTTTGGTGCGAGCTTAGAAACACCAATTTTAGTTTAGTAAAATACCCAATTATGAAGAATTAGGGATTATATGTAGGGCTTGTTAACACTTTAACCACTATAAACACCTTGTGTTCTTTCTCTTTACCCTTTCTCAATTCTTTAATCTTCTAATCTTCCCTCCAAATTTTTTAATCTCTCATCAATTCAACCCTCTTTCTTGATACATTAAGGCCAACAATCTATACCTTGATGCTGCAACAGGATTACATTTATAGCATGCTAAGCTTTGTCATTGACTTAAAAAGGAAAAATGCCTTTATGTGATTGAGTATCTTTATTGACACCCTCAAGGCCATGAATGACAACCTAGATGAGGTAATAGGCCAAGTGACACGAAGCATTTTACTGTACAACTTGATAGGGACCCTCTTTTCCACTATTGAGAACAACACTAAGATGTGTTTCTTGCTAACACTAAAGGACTTTTAGTTGGTAGGTTATTTTAATTAGGACTTTATTATTGTGGTCTACAAGGTCCTTAACAAATGTTATCATGGGTTATTGTACCTTAGCGATGCATTATGAGTGCTAGAGGTACATATCATTGATTTTATCATTCTCTTTTCTTTTCAATTTTGTTTAATCTTTTTATGTTTTTTGACTACTTTCTCAAGTAGTCCTGGACAATAGATCTTGGCTTGATAGAGGGTAACAACCTTTTCTTGAGCATAGAGTTTTATTACTCTTACTTTTAATGTTGAAGCAATGTGAGGCATTTAAAGATATTGGCAGATGTCATGCAAGCTTGCTTGAATAGGCTTTGATTGGATCATGTATGTTTTCCTGCACAAAAAGTTATATTATTAACATTTATAATACTTATAGTAGTTAGGATAATTACAATACTTTTGCCTTATTGTTTCTTAAAGCTTTGAATTGATTAGAGAAGGCCCTTGGATACGTAGAGTAAGGAGCTCATCGAGGTTAAGGGTAAAGAGCTCATAGAGGTTCAGGGCCACTCCTACAGGTGTTGGCTTCTTGTGGCACCTTTCATATAAGAGTGGTACCTCAAAAAGCTAATGCTCTTGTGGAAGAAGGGGCCCAACATACCCTCAGTGCTGAAGGACTTATGGAACATATTCTAGGGCACCAATTTGAATGATGGCAAGCTTGATTATAGCCACCTATGCACTTGTGCTTCTATTAATGCCATGAGGCTCATATAGGGATGGTGCTCAAGTGGAGAGCACACAACACTTGAGCAAGGTCAAAGTAGATGCCTTTAAAGCTAGCATCTATGAAGGGGAGCTACAAGAGGGCTCATATTGTGGTTAAGCTAAATCTTTTGATAGACAACTTGAAGGAGTTGATCGTACCTTCATTACTAGGGCACATGTCACTAAAGCTCATACGATCCTTATGCTCCTTTGCCCCTCCTAGTACCACTCATATTGGTTCTTGTAACTTCTTTCTACTTTGTGATTGTTTGTTACTTATTGCTTTATTGTTCTAACATTCTCTATATGTAGGTCCTTTGCATTTAGGTCGAGCACTTAGCAAATCTGATTGTTAAGCTCAAAAGAACCACCCAGCACACCCGTGAGTTATAAGTAAACATAGCTATCAAATGTATGCATGTATATTTATATTTATGTATGCACGCCCTAACCACGATAACCTTTGATTTGATTCTACTTTTCTGGAGGAGATCCATCAAAAGGATCGATCATTGAGGGAGGTTATGTCAAGCTCACCGACTTGCAGGCTAGCCTAGAGTCACCCATGGCAAATGAGTTAGAGAAGGAGGAAGAGTCCACTAAAAAGGAAGACTAAGATGTTATGGTCTACTCTCCCCCCACTACTTCATTCCTTCTCTATTCTATTACTTGTAGCGGTTTTGATAGGAATCTCCATACACTCGTTTAATTATTTGAATGATGTTTGGGTGCGGTTTGCCCTCATTTTTTTCTACTTGTATTTTTTAGATATTTGGGCTATAGTGCCCCAATTTTGTTACGTGCATATTGATTGCTCTATTTCTAATATATGATAGTTTTCCTATATTGTGTTTATTTCAATTGACAATGTGATTATTCCATTTGTTTTTCCTTGCACTTATTAGAAATAGCCTCGACTCAATCCATGTATAGTCCACTGTTTTCTATATAGACAACTTTGCAAGTCTATATAGGTAACTGTATTATTTATAATTGTTAAGCACTATTCATGTTCTCTCTCTTTTTAACCCTTTTCACTTTTGGTTTTTGTACTTCTAATAATTTCATTTCATCTTCCACAATGGCTAAAACATTTTTAAGGTCTTTCTATGCCTCCAATTAGTCACATCTTTCATAATAAGGCTTTAAGGCTCTTCACTATCTCTCATCTGTCATATTTAAACTTTAATTCCTTTGGGAGCTTGTGATTTTTAGGACCTATCTACTTATTCTTTCCATTTTAGGGATACCAAAATTTGCTAATTATTAGAGGACTTCAGTGTCATTTTAGATTGCCATGTGGCTGGTTTTAACAAGATTACACTTCATTGCTTGGATTATCCTTATATCTAAAAAATGATAGAGCTTCTTAATTTGTCATAGGATGAGGTGTCTCTATATACTTTGAAGGAGGACAACGTGTTGCTTTTTCATTTACTCTCCTTTTAACCTTATAGGAGTAGTGCTAGGGATGCCCAAGCCTACATTTTCATTATTATTTTTCTTTTTCATTTTTTCTTTTATTATTTTTTATTTTTCACCCTCACTTTTGCTTTGATTGCCTTTATGAGTTTCCAATCTAGCAGGTTGCACATTTTTTCTTAAGCTAACCTTTCAAATTTGTAACTAACAAATATTTCTTTTTCATTTTTTCTTATATATAGTTTTTTTTTCTTTCTCAAATATGGATGTAAAAGAGGCTAGGCTTATTAGAGGTTCTCATTATGGACATGAGATAGTATTTCCTATAACACCATTCAAACTACCGCTTATTGAAACTCTCTTCCTTTAGAGTTAAGTAGACTAAATGGTTGTTTAACATATCTGATCATGACATTTATTAGATGTGCCTAGGGTGGAGACTGACCAAAGTTACCCTGAGGACTTATGGAGAATGCATAATCATCCTTGCTTTGACATCTAACACCTTTTATGATCCTTTTAGAGTCTGTTGGTAGTTCAAGACTTCATAAGATATGATTGGTTTCCTTTTCTTTGTAAAGGAACCATTCATTTAACATTTTTTGGATAAGGTGGACACCACTTGGCCTAACCGCTATATATCACTTCTTTACTATTGGGGCTTCCACTTTGATGATGCTAATCTTAACGCTTGGTTACAAGATACTTAAAAGGATAGGATTTTAGGATCTTAGAAGATCTAGGACAATAATGTTCATATGAAGAAAAATTTGTATTTCATTTAGCTCAAAAACATGTTTGGCATATATTACTTACATTATGAAGACATATTCCCTTTTAGGGTTACACTTTTAGTGAATTATTTGATTTCACATATTACACATTTAATATATGTGCATGCTTTCTACTTTGAATAATGGCATACTAAAATATCTCATATTTTTTTCTAATCTCCTTGATGCACTGGCTCCTTGCTCACTTATTGTCATCCTCCTCTCATTTATTGCCTTACTCTTGCTGTCAAGTCCTCTTGTTGGCTTGTCGTTAAATCTTCTCATTGGCTATTTGCACTCTCTCATTTACTTTATTCTTTTTTTGTTATCCTAACCTTTGGTTAAGTCATCCTTTCAAGTTTTAAGCTTAGCGGGCTCATTTATTTTTTCCACTCACCTCATATAAAATACTTCTTTAATTGATCAAATTTTACTGGGTTGAAGAACTCATTCCTATCCAAATCTAATAGCTTAACCCCTTTACTTGAGTATATTTGTTTAACCACATAGGGACCTTTCTAATTTGGTTTAAAATTTCCCCTAGTATCGAAAGCTTAAGGTCATATCACTTTCAACACTAAGTCCCCTACTTTTACTATGCTAAATTTAACCCATTTATTGAAGGTGTGTGCCATCCTCTTATAATAAAGTTATACATAGTATAGGACCTTTAATAACTTTTCATCTAATAAAACTTGTTAGCCATACCTACTTCTTACCCGTTGCTACTTGAGGACCTTTATTTCAATTAACACTAAAAGGGACTTCATTTCCACTTACACCAATAATATCGCTTCCATCTCATACACTAAAGAATAAAGTGACATTGCTATTGGCATCCTAGCCATATTGTGGCATCCCCATAATGCAAAAGGTACCTTTTTTTTTTTTTTTACCAATCTTTATAAGTTTTCACCATTTTGGCCATGATATTCTTAATATTCTTGTTGGCTGCTTCTACAACTCGATTAACCTACAGCTTGGAGGGTAAGGACTTATGATGCGCCACTTCATACTTCTTCATAACCATTTTAACCTCAACTTGAAAATGTACACCATTATCAGTTACAATATGGTGTAACATGTCATAGTGACAAATGAGATTCTCTTCTATAAACCTCATAATTTGTTTTGCTCCCAACTTCCCAAAGGATCCACTTCTACCCATTTTGAAAAGTATTCATTTAACACTATAATATACATATGTCTTATGATAAATATTGGTTTCACCTCTCCAACATCAATGCTCTATGCAGCAAATGGCCAATGAGAGGTTAAGTTCTACAACTCTACTAGTAATAAATGGTTAAGGCTTTCGTAGATCTAGCATCTATGACAACCTATTGAGATTCCAATGTAATCTTGCTCCATAGTAGTCTAGTCGTACCCCATTCTCAAGACCATTCTTGCAAAGGCTAAACCATTCAAATGTATGCCACAAACCCCTACATGCATTTCTTCCATCACCCTACTAGCGTCCTCTACTATTAAACACCTTAAATGAACCTCATCTAGCATTTGGTTATATGCCATACCATCATAGATGACAAACTATAAAGGTAACTTTTGGATAATGTCTTTGTCCCTCTTTTTTGCTCCTTCAAGGTACACACCATCTCTACACATCATAATACCATGGCCAACTATCCATTGATATTTGCATCACTCTTTTTGCCTGTATAGCATGGTACACTTGATTTGAGTATGAGTATAAGCTTCATCAGCATTCTCTTTAGCCCATCCTAAAGGTAACTAAGGTAGCGAGGGCATTTACCATCATATTTTCTTCCCATGGTACATGATGGAATATAATCCTCTAAAAATTTTAGGCCATCTTCTTTAAGTATTCCAAGTATGACTTCAATTATTCTTCTTTTAATTCTCATTTGTCAGTCATCTGAGAAACCATAAACAAAGAGTCTCTAAACACTTTTACCATTTTAACCCTTAAATTAAACTAATTATTCCAATCTAAAGGGGTATGCCTCCTATTTTGCCATATTATTAGTCACCCCAAACTCGAGCTTTTTAACCATAGGCAATAATTCTCTTTCAAGTGAAATTAGGATGACCTTTGCTCTCACTCCCTTCTTATTTACAGTCATCAAAGTGCATCCACTATCTTTGTGGTTCTATTGCCCCAAGACTTTCATTAGGAAACTAAGGAGGTTCTTGTTCTTCTTCAAAATTGGTTAATGTGCTAGGTATTTTACAACTACCCTACCTTTAACCATCTTCTTCATCACATTCTTCATATCAAATTTGATAAGGAGTATTAACCATTTCACCAACTTCCTAATTAAAGATAAATCTTTATATAAGTACTTGACTCGATATAATTTAGAGACTACCTCTACTGAGTATGAATGGAAATAGTGTCACAGCTTTTTAATAGCCTAAACTATTACCAAACATGTTTTCTCGATTTAATTGTACTTCTCCTCATAAGGGAGCAATTTCTTACTAAGGTAGTATAATATAAGTTCATTTCCTTCACGTCTTTCTGTGACAACATTATGCTCACAAATCTCTCTTCTACTATTAAGTACAAAATTAATGGTTTCCTTAGCTTTGATGCTCTTAATAAAGGCGTCCATGACTAAGGTCATAAGCTATGACTTTTTAAGGGTTAGATGAGTGTTGTGCCCACAACTAAAGTCATGGCTCACATCTGAACACGTTGTAAGCTACTTTTTAGCCTATATTTTAGCTCTTTTTGAGGAAAATTTAAAGCCAACTCCTAGAGTTTTCTATAAAGAGATTTAGAGGAGCAAAAGGAGTTTTTGAGAGAAAAAAAAAACAAGTAGAAATATGCTTCAAAACAAAATCAAGTGCAAGAGTTCAAAAGATATTGGATTAAGGAAGAAGAATAAGAGAAGATCTATTAGGAAAATTGGGAGATTTCATCTTTCCTTCTTTTTATTCTTATTTCCTTTATCAAAGAGGATGTTATTGCTTTTGGATTTTTCTTTTTTTTTTTTTTTAGTATGTTAGGCTAGATATTTTATCTAAGACCTTGATGTAGCCATGGATAATGATTGATGATTTATGATTTAATGACTATGTTGGGATTTTGTTCTTTTGCTAGTGAATGATTCTTAAGACTAATGCTTATGATTGCTTGGCCACCAATTACATGATTTGTGTTTCATTTATAAATTGAGAAATTAAAATCACTTTCCTTAGGTTAATTGATGAGTAGAGATACCCATTTAACCTATTACTATCATTTAAAGGATTACTAGGTCTAATAAGGTAACACATTTATATTTCAAATCAAGAGAAGGATTTGGAGGAATAGTTACATATTAAGTGACTATTTAAAAAAGAGCCTTAATTAATAGAGAGACAATTGATAGTTGCAACTCTTAATCCAATATATCATTAAATGATTAATAATTTTATGATTTTCCATTAGTGAGATCAAATGTCCTAGGTGTTTTATCATAAGTTTTTCTTTCTAATTGTTGTTGGATTAGGTTTGTCAAACCTAAGTCACAAGCCTCTTTTGATCCTGACAATAGAGATTGATTAGTTCTAATGTTTTGTCTAAATGTTGTTTTTTAGTATATAAGTTATTTTCTCATTAAAAGTTGGATGAAAGTCAAACTCTCCAACATTGAGAAGGACATCCAAATTCGCGATGAGTATCCCTAATTCGCTACCGCTACTGCTACCTTACTATAAGGATGGATGAAACTAGGCCAGAAGAATTCGCGAATAAATTCGCAGCAGCTATTCGATCGAATGAAGCTTGCTTGATTCACAGAGGAATTTGTTGTGGCATTCATACCCTATGTCGCGACCGCAAATTTCATAGTAACAAAGGAGGGAACCAAATCTGCAATCATAGCACGCCAAGTGTCCAAGACAATAATTGGAATATCAAAAATTACGAGGGCGAAGCATATGTCGTGATCGCGATTCAAGAATGTGTTATCTCCTCACCAAATAGAGGAATTCGCGGTCTCAGTCGCTCCTAAGAGGAAGTTCAATCACAACCGCAACTTTTGATTGGTTGGTTAAATATGACTCTATTTCTTAGACAACCAATGGGTGAAGGGCATGTGGACTAGCCATTAGACACAGAACGCTGTTCTTTACCGTAATTTCTAGCTCTTCAATGTAAATTGGAAAATCGCAACCATAAAATGTCAGTTACAACTGCGACTTTTGTCTGACAGACATTTAATACAAAATCTGCCTTGCACAACTTGGAGATTTACGGAAAGTTTTTGAGTAATATCTCTTTGGTGGTTGTTGTCTATAAATACACCACCAAACATATGCAAATGTAAGAGAATTTCATTTATTGTAACCACACTCCTACAAATTTGCCACTCATTCTTCTTACTCTTCTTTATGTGTTATTGATTGTTTGGTGTTAGTATTAAATACCTTTGTAAGTAGGTTGAGAGTTAACCAAGCTTCCAAAACTTTTATAAGAGGTTGAAATGTGAGACTATCTAAAACACTTGTGAGAGGTTTTGTGTGAGCCTAAAAACACAAGTTATAAAGGTTGTGTGTGAGCCATAAAACACAAATTGTATAAGTTAGGTGTGAGCTTGAAAACACTAGTTTAGTTGAGTGGAATACCCAATTGCGAAGAAATGGGGAGTGGATGTAGGTTTTGTTAACACCCGAATCACTATAAACATCTTGTGTTTATTTTCTCTTCTCTTTCTTAACTCTCTAACACCTTATCCTTCTTTTAAATTTTTAATCTCCCACCAATTCAACCCCCCTATTCTTGGTGTACTAGGCCAACAAATGGTATCAGAGCCAAGTCTCACCTCAAAGCTTAATTGTGTGAGAAAAGATCATGGCATAAGAAGGAAACCACACCTATCTTAAGCCATATTTCGATTCAGCAGACTATACTCATTGGAAGTATAGGATGGAAATCTACTTGGATAGTGATGTGGTAGACCTCTGGGATATTCTAACAAAAGAGTGGAAACCACTTACCAAGGTGGTAGACGAAAGTGGGGAATTGATCCCTAGAAAGGAGTGAGTTGAAGCTTATAGGACAATGACAGAAAAAAAAAATATGGCAATCCTTCTAGGTTCTCTCTCAAGAGAAGAAATTGGAATGGTCCAACATTGTCTTATAGTTCATGGGATTTGAAAGGCCTTGGAAAACTACCATGAAGGCATTACCTTGGTGAAGTCGAGCTGACTTGAAATGTATGTGATGGAAAGAGGAGGAAAGCATCACAGATATGACAAATAGGCTCTTTGCAATTGTCATAAACATGAAGTAGTTTGAGATAATTCTCACCAATCATAAGGTAAATTCAAAAATTCTAAAAACTTTACCTCTTGAAAAGTTTAGTGTTAGGGTGTGTAGTATACAAGAGTCCAATCCGGTGATAAGGAAGGTGTCAATTGATGTTCTAATAGGAAAGCTCTTAACTCATGAGCTAACCTTGAAGAAGGATGAAGAAATGAAAAATATGAAAGGTCAATGACATAAATCAGAAAGATTAGAAAGGAGGACCTTAGCTCTCAAGTCTTCATCAAAGGATAAGGAAGTTGAAGTGGCCTCAAGTGAAAAAGAAAGTGACAAAGAGGAAGAGGAGCTGACAATGCTTTCAAGAAGAACAAAGGAGCTTATTAAAAGAAGAAAGGAAAAAAAGAAGCTTCAAGAAAGCAACTCTAACTCCCAAAGAAAGATTGAATGATGTCACTTGCTATGAATGTGGCAAGCAAGGCCACATCACATATGACTGCCCCAAATTGAAGAAGAAGAAGAAAGGGGACAAAGAGTAAACAAAAGCTTCAAAGCCACTTGGGATGACAGCTCAAATGAAGAAGATGAAGAGGAAGAGGTTGCAAACTTATGTTTCATGGCTTAAGGAGATGCATCAAATGAGGTAAGATATTCACCTCACTTTTATGCAAAATTTGATGAGTTAGATGATGTAGATGATGAGCTTTTAGAAGCTCTCAATTTGAAATGTGACAAATATAAGTCACAAATGAAATCTTACCAGAAAAAGTGTACCAAATTAGAGGATGAGTTTAAATCCCTAAACAATCTTGCAATTGAATTGAGAACTTTAAATGAAGAACTCAAGAAGTCTATGGAGAGTCTATCCAAGTCATTTTCATCCCTAACCTCATTGAGAAAAGAGAATGACTCCTTGAAGGGTGAAGTCATTGAGTTTAGAAACTCTATTTCTAAGTTCTATAAGAGCCAAGAAGCTTTGGATACACCTATTGTATCGCAAGACCTCCCTTAATTAGGCATGGTCTAGGCTTCAATAAAGCCTCTTTTTCCACACCATCATTCACAACATTTATTAAAGCCTCAACACCTTAAACATTAAGTATTGAGCTGGTTGGAAAGAAAACTGCTCAAAGCACTAAACCACCATTGCCTAAAGGCAAAGGTAAGGTGCAACAAGGCTCAAGGCTATTTTTTGGAAGGCCAATCTTGCATAAATTTACAATAAAAAGAATGCTCACTCAAACATAGATAAAAAAATTTACTTCTACACCTATTCATTCATGTTCATGTTCATGTTCATGTTCACATTCACATCATGTTGGTATGAGAAAACCCCCCACTCATACTAAGGAAATGTATGGGAGAAAGACTCATAAATCTAGACTCCAATGCCACTATTGCATGAGATTTGGTCACATAAACATTTATTGTTATATTAGGAAGGCACACCTCAAGTTGGAGGATCCTTCTAAACCTAACCCCTTAGGATCTAAGTATGCTTGTGTACTAAAGCAAAAACAATTTACTTGTGTTATGTAGGATTGTTTAGCAACCACCAATGAAATAAATGATTAGCATATGGATAGTGGATGCTCAAAGCACATGATGAGCAATAAGAAGCTATTCCTGGCCCTAAAGGAAAAGGAGGGTGGCAATGTCACATTTGGAAATAATGCCAAGGTTAAGCTAATTGGCATTGGCACCATTGGTAAGCATGGTTGTTCTCTTATTAATGATGTTTTACTTATGGATGGCTTACAACATAACTTGCTTAGTGTAAGTCAATTATGTGATAAGGGTAATAAAGTCACCTTTGACCCTAGAGAATGTCGAGTTACCACCTTGGTGGATAAAATGATAGTCTTCAAAGGTGAAAGGAATGGTAATACCTACCTAATTGACTTAGACAATTTGGCTAACCAATCCTTTAAATGTCTTATGTCTCTTAGCAATGAAGTATGGCTTTGGCATAGAAGACTTGGACATGCTATCATGGAGCTCTTACAAAGCTTATCTAAAGGAAAGCTAGTGGAAGGTCTTTCTAAGTTAAAATTCTCTAGAGACAAGACATGTGGTCCATGTTAAATGGGAAAGCAACATCAATCTTCCTTCAAAGCAAAGAACATTGTCAGTACATCCAAAAATCTTCAATTAATTCATACGAACTTGATAGGACCTACTAGGAGTGCTAGTTTAAGTGAAAAACATTATGCACTTATCCTAGTTGTTGACTACTATAGGTTTCCTTGAGTATCCTTTCTAGCTCATAAGCATGATACTTTTGATGTTTTTAAAAGTTTTGTAAAAAGGATTCAAAATGAAAATGGTTATTTCATTTCTTATATAAGAAGTGACGATGGAAAAGAATTTCAAAATAAGTCTTTTGAATCTTATTGCATAGAAAATGGGATTTTTCATACTTTTCAACTCCTAGAACACCACAACAAAATGGTGTTGTAAAGAGGAAAAATATGACACTAGTATAGACGGCTAGAACTATGCTCAATGAGTATCCATTGCCTAATTACTTTTGGGCCGAAGCTATCAATACTTCGTGTTATATTGCAAATTGAGTTTTCAAAAGACCCATTCTTAATAAAACTTCTAATGAGTTATGGAATGGTAGAAAGCCTAAGTTATCATATCTTAGAGTATGTGGATGTAAGTGTTATATCTTGAATACCGAGGATAATCTTGGAAAATTTGATTCAAAAACTAATGAAGGCATTTTCTTAGGTTATTCTACCACTAGTAAAGCCTACAGGATTTTGAACAAGAGTCCAATGGTTGTTGAAAAGTCCATGAATATTGTGTTTGATGAATCTAGTAACCTTGATCTTGGAAAAGGTTCTTTTATTGATGATCTTGTAGGTGATTTTGAGAAATTAGATTTGAAGCATACTACAAGAGAGATGAATAAGGATTATGAAGAGAGCAAATCATCAAGAGAAGATAAGGAACCTCAACATTAATCAGTGGAATCAGCAAACCAAGATCTTCCCAAGGATTAGAGATTTTCCAAACATCATCCCAAAGACCTAATCATTGGTAATACTTCTAAAGGTGTAAGTACTAGATATCAACTCAACACTTTAGATAATAATCTTGCTTTTGTTTCTCAAATTGAGCCAAAATCTATTGATAAGCTCTTGATGATGAGAGTTGGGTGATTACTATGCAAGAGGAACTCAACCAATTTGAGAGAAATAATGTGTGAGAATTTGTTCCTAGACTTAAGGAACACTCTATTATAGGTTACAAATGGGTGTTTAAGAATAAGTTAGATGAGCAAAGGTTCATCACTAGAAATAAGGCTAGATTAGTTGCTAAGGCTTACGACCAAGAGGAAGGAATTGACTATGATGAAATCTATATCCTCGTAGCAAGATTAGAGGCCATTACGATTCTTTTGGCATATGCATGTCATTTGAATTTCAAAGGGATGTCAAAAGTGCTTTCTTAAATGTTGTCATTGAAGAGGAAGTTTATGTTGAACAACCTTCTAGTTTTGAATTACATATTTTTCCAAATTATGTTTTTAAATTGAAAAGAGCCTTTGGTTTGAAACAAGCTCTAAAAGCTTGGTATGAAAGGTTTAGTTCTTTTCTTTTGTAAAATGATTTTGAAAAGGGAAAGGTTGACGTAACATTGTTTGTCAAAAGGCATAATCATGATACACTAATAGTGCAAATTTATGTCAATGATATCATTTTTAGTGTTACTAATGAATCTCTTTGTAAGGATTTTACTAAGTGCATGACTAAGGAATTTGAGATAAGAATGATGGGAGAGCTTAAGTTTTTCGGTGATCTATAAATCAAGCAAACCAAAAAAGGGATCTTCATCAATCGAGCCAAATATACAAAGGACATTCTCAAGAATTTTGGCATAGAAGGATGTAAAATAGTAAAAACACCAATGAGTGCTACCATCAAGTTAAACAAGGATGAATCGAGTAAGTCAGTTGATGAGAAGAGATATCGAGGTATGATTGGTTCTCTACTCTATCTTATAACATCTAGACCTGATATAATGTTTATTGTATTCATGTGTGCTAGATTTCAATCTTGCCCAAATAATATCATTTAAATGTTGTTAAAAGGATTTTCAAATATTTTCATGGCACATTGCATCTAGATTTATGGTATCCTAGAGATTCATCATTTAGCCTTATAGATTATTTAGATGTGGATTACACTGGTAGTATTCTCGATAGAAAGAGCACTTCTGAAGCTTGCCAATTCATAAGAGAGTGTTTGGTGTCTTAGTTTAGTAAGAAGCAAGTTTTGGTTGCCTTATCCATCATCGAAGCTGAATATGTAGCTGCGGGTTGTTATTGCAACAAAGTCTTTTAAATAAAACAATAATTAAAGGATTATGGCAAAATTGTTGATAACATTCTCATCAAATGTGACAACACTAGTGCTATAAATCTTTCAAAGAATCCCATCCAACACTCTAGGAGCAAACATATAGACATTAGGCATCATTTTCTTAGAGATCATATCTAAAATGGTGATGTAGTGTTAGAATTTATTGACACTAATCATCAATTTGTAAACATTTCCACAAAACCTCTCAATGAAGAAAGGATGAATTTCATTAAGAGAGAGTTGGGAATGCTTAATGGAAGCTCCCCGAAGTGAAAAATTGGATCTTTATAGAATGATATTTGTGTGATGCATTAATGATTATTATGTGTGATGTATGTGTTATTTATTTCTTTCAATGTCTTAATTTTATGTGTAATTGTGCCTCTCTATGCTAATTCGTATGATAGACATCAATATGTTAAATAGATCACAACCTAGAAAATCAAGTCTTATCCTTTCATAGTTATCTTTTCTGCCTTATAATTCGCGATTGCTAATTTTTGATTCACGATCACAATTTATAAGTACTTGTCATCCATCTGTCAAACATCAAATCGTGATAGCTATTCTCATTCCCCACAGTAAATTTATTCAAATTTCAAATGTTTTGACCGTTGAACATGGCGTTTCTCGAGAATTTTTTGTCTATTACTTAGATATTTTGTAATTAGCAATCGTGACTTGAAGGTCACGAGCGCAAATTTAAGTAATTACCTACATTTAACTTATTTGACTGTCAATTGTTTGCATCCCCTCATTAAATGATTTTTTGACCATTTATGGCCATTTTCACACCCTTTTTTGCCTATATAAACCCTTGAAACAGTACCTCTACTCACTTTTGCTAGAAAACTTCATCTGCATTCTTCCTTACTCTCAAACATCTTTTATCATCCCTAATCTACTATGACCCCTAAGAAAGCCTCAAGAGCAGAGAAGGGGAAGGCAGTAGCCCAGCCTTCTGGTCCTTTTGATCTACACATGATGAAAGGAATCATGAAGGAGGAGAAAGATCGGTACAAGACAAATTCCTCTAAGATAATCCTACATAACAAAATTACTTAAACATTTCTCCTTAAGTCTCTTGGATCAAGGATGAAATCCATGCATAGCTATTGAATTTGGGGTGAAACAAATTCATTTTCGTGACGAGCTCGGATACAAGGAAATGTCTGAAAGTTTTACGTGCATCGTGACTTTGAGTTGAAGAGCAGAATCTCATATCGGCTAATATGAGTTAGCATTTCGAGCCTTTAGAGACCCTTTTTACATTACCTTTGCACAACTTTCAAATCTTTTTAACCTTCAAGTTGGGGATGACATTTTGTTCATCATCTCCGCCTTGATATTATCTACTCTGAGTTTTGGTCCGAAATTTCTATCGAGAACAAACATGACCCTAAGACCTCTCTGGCCAAATACATTCATATCCTACTCTTTTGCCTACTTCACCATATCATCACCTTCTCTGTTAACGAATAGGGGATGGTAATGAAAAAGTATCCTAAAAGGATCTCACTTTTCTTTTTTGTCTCACCAAGAACAAATCAATACAAACTGGCCGCTATCTTATGGATCAATTGATCCACATAAGTACAAAACCTAAGAGTCAATTTCTTCTTCCCTCCTATATCACTGCCATCTACCATTACGTCAGTGCTCTTAAAGAGGAAAATGAAAAATTCCTCACTAAGAAGCTTCTTCCATCATAAAACTTTTTAGACCTGTCTTACCTCATCAACACCAAAGCCATACACCTTGCTTCATATACATACAAATTAGGACCTTTTGAGGCAAATAAACTGAGACCTCCCAAGCCTCCAAAAGAAAAAGGCTTGTAATTAAAGAGGGAGCACAACCTTTTCCACCTCCCCAACCTAAACCCAAAGCCAAAATCACTCTTGCCTCCATTAACAAGAAGCTTGACAAGATGATAAGGATGATCAAGAGGTGAATTCTCCCTCTTTCCCATCTACATAGTGATTTGGTGGATCTTCAAGAGAAAACAGATGCTACTCCTTGCCATTTCCATATTTTAAAGTTTGGGAGGACACACTTGAAGAGAAGGATAACCAAAAGGTTGAGGAGGATGATGAAGCTCAAAGTGGAAGGGGAATGAAGACATTGATGATTCTGGAGACGATGACAATTCTCCCATCTTCTAGATTGTCTTTAGGATTTATTTTTTTATTGTTTTTTTAATGTTCTTGAAGCTTGTGATCCCACAGTTTATTAATAAATAAAAGTGTTTATTTTGCAATTCATTACTTCCTATTATGTGATTGCAATTCATATGTTATATTAGTTTTTATGTACTTATTTGCTCCTTATGATTACTCTATCTCAATTTATGCACTTTATTCACTCTTTAAATTTACCCTCTTTTTGATCTTACCAAAGAGGAAAGAATAACATTGGGAGAGAATAAGTAATCTGCATAAAAAAGCATAAGTTGAGGGAGAGCAATAGCTATAAGAGCTTTATTCTTTAACTTAGAATTCTTTGATTATTTTATCATTGACCATCCCAACTTCACAACTCATGCATTTAACTTTCTTTAAGATTAATCTAAGTTGTCAAAATCAAAAAAGAGGAGATTGTTAGATTAGGTTGGTCAAACCTAAGTCACAAGCCTTTTTTTTTTTTTTATCTTGACAATGGAGATTAATTAGTTCAAATGTTTTTTCTAAGTGTTGTTTTACAATATATTAGTTATTTTCTCATTGGAAGTTGGATGAAAGTCAAAATCTCCAACTTTAAGAAAGACATCCAAATTCACGATCAGTATCCCCTAATTTGCAATTGCGACCTTACTATAAGGATGGATGGAGCTAGGCCAGAAGAATTTGCAGATAGTGATTTAGTCGAAGAAAGCTTACTTGATTCACTGAGGAATTTGCATTGGCATTCGCATCCTATGTCACGACTGTGAATTTCATCGTAACAAAGGAAGGAACCAAGTCTATAACCACAACATGCTAAGTGACCAAGACAATTGTTAGAATATCAAAAATCGCGAGGGCGAAGCATATGTCACGACCGTGATTCAAGAATGTGTTGTCTCCTTACCAAATAGAGGAATTTGCAGTCTCAGTTGCACCCAAGAGGAAGTTCAATCATGAATACCACTTTTGAGTGATTGGTTAAACACAACGACTATATTTCTTAGAAAACCAATAGGTGAAGGATACGTGATTAGCCGTTAGACACAGAACAGGGTTTTCTGACTCAATTTCCAGCTCTTTAGTGTAAATTGAAAAATCATAACCGTAAAATGACAGTAACAACCGCAACTTTTGTTATTCAGGTATTTAATGCAAAATTTGCCTAACACAACTTGGAGATTTAGGGATAGTTTTTGAGTAACGTCTTTTTGGTGGTTGCTGCCTATAAGTACACCACTAAACAAATGTAAATGTAAGAGAATTTCATTTATTGTAACCAAACTCTTGCAAATTTCCTACTCATTCTTCTTACTCTTTGTTGTGTGCCATTGATTGTTTGGTGTTAGCATTAAACACCTTTGTAAGTAGGTTAAGAGTTAGCCTAGCTTTCAGAACTCTTATAAGAGGTTAAAGTGTAAGCCTATCTAAAACACTTGTAAGAGGTTTTGTGTTAGCCTAAAAACATAAGTTATAAGGGTTGTGTGTGAGCCATAAAACATAAATTGCATAAGTTAGGTGTAAACTTGAAAAAACCAATAGTTGAATGAAATATCCAATTGTGAAGAATTAGGGAGTGGACGTAGGGTTTGTTAATACCCAAACCACTATAAACATCTTGTGTTTATTTTCTTTTCTCCTTTTTAACTCTTTAAACACCTTATCATTCTTTTAAATTTTTAATCTCTCACCAATTCAACCCTTTTCTAGGCACTAGGCCAACAATTGCTTTTGTCTTTTTGTTCATTCAATTATTAATTTAGTTTATTCTTATTATGTTAGTAGTTTAGATCACATCTTAATTATTCAATTTTTAGATAAAATAGAATCATCATATTACGATACTAATGTGTCTTTATGGGACGATATCCACATAAACTTGTGTATTATATTACTTTGATCACTGTCCTCTTGCGGTGTTTTACAAGGTGGGTTTTAAGGAATTGTTTTAAAAGAGAGAACATAATAAATGAGATTGGATTTATTGATTAGTATAGATTTAACTCACTTTGTGAAGTCGAATATGGATAAAGAAATTTGACACTATTGTTGGGGACATAGTGCTTGAATATTGAAAGCTTTAATTCAATTCTTAATATGGAATTTTTCTTTACTCTGTATTTCTTGTTCTTTGTTTCTTATACATAATTAGAACTTCATGAGAAGAATGCGCTCAAGGTATTACAAGCTTAGATTTTTATCCATAACTTACAATATGGTTTCCTCTTCTTTCTCATAGATTGCATGCAAATTATGTGGGAAGATTGATCATAAAAGCATAACTTGCTAGATAGGGAATTCTTTCGCACAAGAACAAGTATGTTATATAAGGAATTTCAATCACCAACCTAGCAATCCTTATTAGAATACTTATAACCTTAATTGGCTAAACACCCTAACTTTTCTTAATCTAATAATAATTATTTGAACCCTAATCTTCAAGCTCCCCTTATTTTTCATTAACCAACGACCTTCTAGTCCTAAGAGGAAAAGTCTAACCTATAAAGATAGAGATAATAATGAAGATAAAGATCTCATTAAGGAAGGTAAACCATAAAGGAAACATTCCTGAAGGAGGAGAGATGTTTGAGCATTGATTGAAAAAAAAAAAAAAAAAAGACTGTGCGTGAAGATTGTTAACAAATGGGAGGCAAATTTAAGTGAAGCTAGCTTTGAGGGTTAGGCTACAAGACCTTAAAATAACACTCTGGGAGGTAACCCAAAATTATCTTTTCTTTACAAATTTAAGAACTTCTATTTGTTTTGTTAGTTTTTATTCTAGCTCTTAAATAAAGTTTTCCATTTTGATTAGGTTTGTTATTATGAAGACGGGAAGAAAGTAAGGATGACTAAAGTTATTCAGCTTGGTCAATTATGTTCAATTAGATTTTCTTTTACATTTTCCTACTTCTTTTAGTTTGTTTTTTTATTTGTTTTTATTTTATCTTGGATTGGCTACTTGATTTCTCTTATTTTCTTAATTGTTTATGGTAATGTAGACTAAAAGCATGAAGAGATTTAGATGTAATCAACCTTTCACCAAGATGAGAGGGGAGTATTTCTTTCTATATAACCTCTTTTATATTTTGTGTTATAGAATGCATGTCATTGAGGACAATGGTAAATTTAAATATAGGGGGAGGATTGTGGTTTTATATTTAGACCTATATGATGCTTGCACCTATGTACAAGGCAAAAATGGACCAAAATTTTTTGTGATTTTTAAATTTAGCTTAGTTAAGTTCTATTTAGTAATCACTATAAGTTATTATAAACAAGATGTCATTCTTAAGATGAATTTGAGATAAATGAATTTTGAGTTAATGTAATTTGACGAGTGTAATTTATGAATTTAGTATAGTTAGAATGTAATGAGATTATGTTTTGTATGTGGAAAGAAGCAATTTAGCTAGTTATGAATATATATCATTGCATGAGCTTAAATGAAAAAAAGAATCACTATTGTACTTTATTAATTAGCAAAGATGAAGTGGTTTAAGCAATATGATTTAGGAATGCTCAATATAAAATCAAAAGAAAGAAAAATAACTACTTCATAGTTTTTAGGATGCTTAGTAATCGGGAATTTTCATAACCAATGTCAATTTTCACATAAAATGACATACAAAAAGCATGAGTATGCAAAGCATTTCAAATGAAGTTGTATTTTAAGTAACCACGTGCACCATCACTAATGTTTGTATTTGCGTAAAAGGCATATGAACTCTTCAAAAAATGGCAAAAAAAAAAAAAGAAAAATGGAAAAGTAGTGTGTCTAAGAGAAAGATGAATCCTAATGATCTCATGCATTTAAAGTTACTCTTCTTATTATTAATTAGTGAAGGCAATGGTGATCTAATATGACTTACATCATGATTATGCTTAGTGATGGTCTAGCTAGATGAATTGTTTAGATATATGTGTAGAATATTACTTTTGTTGTTTCTAATTTTTTATAAATAAGTGAGTTTGCTTTTCGAGGTAGTAGACTAATCTAAGTTTGTTTACTTAAATGAGTTATTATTTGGTGTATATTTTTATAGAACTTAAGTGATTACTATTGCAAGCATGGTGAGGCAATATATGTTTTATAAAAATTATGAAAATTTTGGCTATTTATTCTTTATTACTTGAGGACAAGTAACGGTTCAAGTATGGGGTGGCTTAATTTGTTCATAGATATTTGGTGAGATTTGGACTAGATTTAGTGCTAATCTATGTTTAAATTAAGTTATTTTGAATGATTTGGTGTTATTTCTCATATTTGGATGTTTTTGCAGGTGTTTTAGCAAGTTTAGAGTGAATTAGGATCAAAACAAGCAAAGTTGACAACTTTAGCAACCAAGCTGGATATTTGAATTCGTAAAGAATAAGAGGAAGTTGTCGCACCCACGACTAAAGTCTTCTGATGAGCATTGCGCCCGTGACTCAAGTCACAACCCATGACTTAAGTGCTACATTTTAGCTCTTTTAGAGGAGTATTTAAAGCTAACTCCTAAAGTATTCTATAGAGAATTTTAGAGGAGCAAAAAGAAGAGTTTTTAAGAGAAGAAAATAAGGAGAAACATGTTTTAACTTAAGATCAGGTGCAAGAGTTCAAGAGATCATTAGATCATAAAGAAAAAAACAAGAAAAGATTTATCAAGACAATTGGGAGATTTCATCTTTGCTTCTCTTTATTCTTATCTTTGATCTAAGACCTTGATGTGACCATGGGATAATGATTGATTGATTTATGATTTTAATGACTATGTTGGGATTTTGTTCTTTTGGAAGTGAATGATTCTTGAGCATAGTGCTTGTAACTCCATGTCGTAGCTAATTTTCAAACCCGATCTTTGTTAGGGTGAAAATAGATTGGCCTTTCTAATTGACCTATTAGGCTCATAATCCATCCTCACTCAAAATTTTGTCTTGACCAAATTCGGGTTCAAATTCAAGGGCAGTACCAAATTATTACCCTGCATTGGTCCCTTAGTTACCATTTGACTTTCCATAATGGTTTCAAGCATCATGAAGCCAAAAGAAGGATTCCTTGATGATCCAAACATATAATAGGGTTGTACCAATGTATCATCCTCACCCTATTAACCCCTCAAATGGTCAATAAAAGATTAGGAATCATAAACAGTAGCAACTCCACTGGGGACTAATGAAATTAACTTCATGCCAAATATCTGGTTTACTTTTTACAATATTATCCTTATTGTTAATTGTCCATTGCATTCATTTAGACTTCACACTTCAACATATGCACTAGGTTTGCTTTATAGAAAACTAATGAATTGTCCAAATTTAAGACCTAAGTTCTATTTGGGCTTAGAAGATGGTACGTGAGCTTATCACTCATGAGCCAAGTATGTTTAGGTATATCAAATGAAGGGTACACGATAATTGTTCCCCAAGCTTTTGAGAGCCATTAACTACAACAACTTTTCAAACCATTACACGTGTGTAAGACCTAATAGCACCTTGGAGCAAAGTGCCTCTCTTGTTTACATTCTTTTCAAAGAAGGGTTGAAGTCTCCAAATAGCAAGTCTTAGCCTTTCCCCATGTAAATACATAATGCATCCCTTTCCCCTACAAATGTAAATTATTTGGATCAAATTTCATAATACAGGTTAAAGCTAAATCAATTAGTAAATCCAATTTCATTTATTATCTTCTCCCCTTCGAAAAATTCCTTAAAACCCACCTTGCAAATACTGCAAGAGGATGATGATCAAAGTAATATAGTACACAAGTGTGTAAGGATATCATCCCATAGAGACATGAGCTATAGGTATTAAAATATGATTATTCTATTTTTATTTGGAAATCTAGTATTTGAGATACTATCTAAACTACTAGTGTAATGAAAATAAATTAAAATAACAAATCTATGGCAAAAGGACAAAAGTAATTGAGAAATAAAACCTTATGATAAAACACCCATTTGATCTCACTGATGGAAAATCATGAAATCATTAATCAATTAATGTTATGTTATATTAAATTGATTGTCTCTCCAATATTAATTCCTCTTTCTCAAGTAGTCATTTAACTTGTAACCATTTCTCCATATCCATCTCTCAATGTGAACTAGAAATGTGTTACCATTGTAGCTCTAACAATTCTTTAAGTGATAGTAATAGGTTAAGTGAGTATCTCTACTCATCAATTAACCTAAGGGGAATGATTTTAGATATATTTAAATCTTCAATCTCTTGATCTATAAATAAAACACAAATCATGTAATTGTTGGCCAAGCAATCTAAGCATTAAGCTCAATAATCATTCACCTACAAAAGAACAAAATCTCAACATAGTCATTGAAATCATAAATCAATCAATTAGTATCCAAGGTTACATTAAGGTCCTAGATCAAAGATCTAGCCTAACATACTAACAAAACAAGAAAAACACAAAAGCAATGGCATCTTCTTAAAAAGGGAAATAAGAATTAAAAAAAAAAAAGGAAAGATGAAATCTCCTAAGTAGCTTGATATATCTCCTTTTCTTCTTCTTCCCTGATTTTGATAAGTCTTATTTTGAATCTTGTTTCTTCTTGTTTTCTTCTCTAAAAAATGCCTCTTTTTGCTCCTCTAGAACTCATCTTAGAAAACCCTTAGAGTTTGCTTTAAATACTCCTTTAAAAGAGCTATATATATATATATATATATATATATATATATATATATATATATATATATATATATATATAGACTAGAAAGAAGCTCAAGAAATAGCCAGA